>JAAAKG020153497.1:0-30830 GCA_010014905.2 Druon quercuslanigerum
ATGTGCCTTCACACGCCGTTGCGTAGCGTGGTTGGCAGTCTAGGCGTAATCTATGGATTAAGTGCCAACCCTGTACTCGGCGTCGTCTTCATTCACTCTGTGTTCGACCATTGTACTGTCCGCCCACCACGAGTCGTACTCCCCTGTAACAACGACGCCAATGGAAATTTGAACGCTGGCGGAAAATTTACTGGGCGTTTAACGGTGATACCTACTACCAAATACATTGGATCACTATTAAATAGTTGAGCATTAAGCCTATTTCTTTCGAAACATGAGACAAAGAATAAAGCCAAGGTATGTGTTCTCATTTCGCCTCCGAAACTTAAGTGCGGGTCCGGGATTCGGTGTGGTGGGTTCAACCAACAATTATGGCGCATCACCTTGATATTGAAGGTCTAAGAAGGTCGACGCCACGTTTGGAGAATCCGACCGGAACTTTGACCGAGAAATACAGTGAACCGGGTGAAAGTAGGAGTGAAGCATCCAACATGATTGCGATCGCAGTCGACTTCGGGGGTCACCAATAAAGCACGATGTCGGGCGTATCATCCCTGGCGTCGCTAGTACTAATTGAATGTTACTGATAGAATATTCGTATAAGCTAGGCGCGGATACATTATCTACACCCACTAGGAAATCGATAACGTATTTCAGGGGAAATGATTTTTCTTGTACAATGAATATCAGTTTTTGTTCTGTTACGGGAATTATTAATTATATGATGTGAGGCGTTCAATGCCATTCAATAAATGAATAACTGTGTAACCCGTAAGATTGGTCGTATGTCAGTTGTAATATATTAATAATTCATTCTCCTTGCTCAATTTCTTCCTAACCCCACCCCTCTCTGTGTTGAACTATCCGGTGTTGAATAGTGATATAAAAATTGTCGGTAGGAACCCAAGATGGAATTATCTAAAACACCCTTTGATTGTTTGGGGGTATATTGATTTTTCAAACGATCTGGCGCCCTTCAGGCAGAATATTAAAATAAAATTTAAAATAGAGCTGATAATATGAAAAGAGGTTGTAATGAGTTAATATATAATAAAATAAAGTTAAAATAAAATGAGAGTCTAAGGTTAATAAAATTTAGAAGAAAGGTTGTAGTATGTAAAACTTTACACAGTCGTAAATGCCATAGAATACAAGGATATGGTCCGTGAATAAGGTCCTATACAGAAACAAGGCGCATTTCGTACTCTATTTATATTTACAGTATACCATTTTAGTTCTATTGCATGAGAATAATTTTAATTCATTTTTTTTCATTGCATAAGATAATATGAAGTTTTTGGAGAAATTACATCTTCGTATAAATCAAATATTTACATTTTCCTTATATCTACGTTCCCTCCTATTTAGAATATTTTCTTCTCCTTTGCTCTTCCTCCTTCTTTCTCTTCTCCTCCATTTTATCCAACAACACCTTCACCCATGCTACTGCCTTTCCAGCTCCTCACACTCATATAGGCTCCTGACTTCCTAGCTCTCCTTTCTCACACAAATATTGCGCCCTCACCCTTGGCATAATCCACGCATAGTTCCTGTTAATGTTCTAAAATGCCTTTCCCTTTCTACCTTTATCTTCTTATCCTCGCTGTTATTCTCCTTCTGTACGCTTGCCACCCCATTATAACCCCAAAACTCGTAATTTCTGTCCCCTTCCAGACAGTGTGGTGGAGTGTATTCCTTGCCAGCCCTAGTATCCACTTTACATACCTCTCCTGTATCTTATTCACCTAGACTACCTACGAAAAACACTTTCACTGATGGAAGAAGGAAGGAAAAGGAATGCTTCTAGTAAAAGTAGGAAATAAGCAGGAGAAAAAGAAAATTATAAAGGAAAAAATTGTTAAGGGAAATAACGAAAAGAATTGAATGAGATTTCACATGGAGAGAGAGTAAAACGATATGACAAATAGAGCAGAGATCGTGATTAGAAAGGAAAAAAGGGGAACGTGGTATAGCCAGGAAGAGACAGGAGATAGATAAATCGAGAGGAATAGAGCCGGGGTGAAGAATTAGAAGAAATAAGTGAAAAGAGTCGAGAAAGGTAGTGAGAAATAAAAGGCAAAGGGTCTAGAGAGAAAACAGAGCGGTTTACAGAAAAAGGGGGGAGGGGTAAGAAGGAAAGGTAAGGGAAGGGAAGAGAGAAGCGTGAAAATAGATTTCTGGAATACGCCAGACTTAAAGAACAAAAAAAAAGGATTTTAGGGGGAGTTAAAAAAGTAAGATGCAATTATGATGAGTGAAACCTGGGCAGATGAGAAGGACTTCAAGAGGATGAACAGGATGTTACCGAAAAATTATGTGTAGTTGATGCAAGAAACAAGAAAGGAACACGTTAAAAGGAGAGAGATGGGCGACATGGTCTCAGGGGTAATAAAAGAATGAGAAGTAAAAGGAAGAAAAGAGGGAAACAGGGAGGAAAAGGATGGAACAATGGTAAGAAGAATTATAGTTGTAAGTCAAAAGAGCGGTGGTTGCCTCTTGCACGCGTATCGAACGGTAAGATAGTGTGTGCGTTTCAGTTGGTGCTAAAGTTCGCCCGTCATTTGTTAATTAGGCTCAACTTTGAAGCTTTTTTGTGAGCAAACTAAGTTTCAAACAAGCTGCTCCTAGATTACTTTTTTCGTTGTTTTAGTATGCACTGTCTAATAGTAAACAGCGTTTTATATATGGAGGAACACCCGGTAGAGAAGAAAAGGGGGAGAGGAAGCCTGAAGCGTAATAAGGAGGTGGATGGAAGAAAAGAAGAAAGAGCTGTTTTTCATAGAAGGGGACTTGAATGCCTGGACAGGTGAACAAGGGGACGAGTTTAGGTTCAAAGAAATGAGGATATAGACCTGGAGGGGAGGAGGTTACTAGATGTGATAGAAAAAACAGAATGGTTCATATGTATTGGCAACATTAAAGGAGATGGGGAAGGAGAGATCACATTTATAGGTAAGGGACGAACAGTGATAAACTACATCTTGGCAGAAGATAAAATGCGGAATATAATAGGGAGTATGAAAGTGGGGAATGAGAGAGGGTCAGAGCACATCCCGGTTAAAGCTACACTGAAAGGAGGCGTCAGGAAGCGCGGCAGAGCGAGAAAGGAAAGAGGAGAAGAAAAGAACACAAAAATTAGAGTTGGTGGTGGGGGCGGTAAAGAAAGTAAAAGACTTTAAAGAAAGGTTCATGGAGAGAATAAAGGAAATTTTTACTGAAACCAGGATTAGGCTGAAGATAGGACAGAAAAAAGGGGAGGTATTCTGGACAGGAAGAGGTCTAAGGCAAATGGCCCTTGAGTCCGCTGTTTTGTAATATGCTGCTGGCAGATTTAGAGGAGAAGCTGAGGGAGAAAGAGAACGTGGGAACGGTTTTGGGTAAAAGCAAACTATAATGTTTAGCATAAGCGGAAGATGTTGTTATGTTAGCAGATGATGGGAAGGGGGTGAACCTAATGATAAGAATTTTCAACAAGTATGTTGGCGTAAAGACGTTTGAAGATGAACGGACAAACGGTGGAAATTGTAACAGAGTTCTGTTACTTAGATTTTTGGTTTGAGACATGAGGGGAAACGAGGTGCGGAGTGGAGGTCTGGGGATGGAAGGAACATAGGAAAGTGAAAAGCATGTTCAAGAGAGTTTTTTATGTGTAAGGGGGATTAGTTGTAGTGATCCAGGATACATGTTAAGGGAAGAATTAGGAAGGGAAAAAAGGTAATTTAACAAATGAAGGGAGACTGGAGTTTCGAAGAGAAGCTAAAAAGGGGAGAGGGGAGCATAATAACACCAATATGCTTCAGCGAAATTCGGAACAAGGAGGCGAGATGCAATTTGGGAAATAAAAAATGGGAGGAAGAAAGAAAAAAATGATGAACAAGAATATCTGCAAAAAATATAAAAGGAAACCAAATCGAGTAGGATGATACGGTTCAGAATGGAATAAGAATTAGAGCTTGTAAATATTGGATGGAAGAAGAGGAGAATCTGTGTAGAGTACGTGAATACTAAATGAAGCCATGGGCACATGTATTAAAAAGATATGCAGGGGAGGAAGATAGAAACTTGAGAGTGGATGAGTGTTATAGCGGGATGGCTATGATCAAGGAAATGTTAAGGATTTAATGGAGCTGAGAGCAGGTGGAGTCAGCAAGAAGACCGATGTAAAATATAATTAGTAAGCTTTATTAGTACTCCTACCGTTGGTACTACAATCGGGCAAAAATCTGTCGCAGATCGTTTTCCTGGGACCCTCTCGAAGCAGTTTCCAGACGTCAGTATGTCTGCTAAATGTCCTGGACCTCTCTGAAATTGGGAAATCGCTGGCACAGGTTCCTCCTGGGCACTCAAGAGAGACACTCTGATAAGGGATGTCCAGTCGTAATTAAGATTGGGGAGGGCATATGACCCGACAGGTCAGAACGTGCGAAATCGGGCAAACTGAAGCTCGAACTAACTCGCCTTCGTTCTTACTGAGGGGGCGAGAGGGGGGACCTCCGAATATTCGTGAATAATCGAGGTCCTTTGAAAAATTATATTAAAAGTGTGAGTCAGAGTCAGTTCTCTTAGGTTTCTAAACATAACTTCGTTAAAGTGTGTAAGATGGGTTTGCAATGGTAATGTACAGGGAGTGACGTTAATGAAGAAATTGGAAGAAAGAAAAAGTAAGGGAAGAGTGATGTGCCAAACGATTAATCCTATTGATGGAAAGTTACGTAAAAGTTTATTTTAAAATCATTGAAAAACTATTTTGTGGAAACGGGAAACGTACCCCCTGGAAAATCGCTCTTTTTCTAATTTTTATAATTATTAGTATCAATATTGTCATTTTTGAGTAAGGCGAAACATTAGAATAGAATTAGTTGTTAAGTTATGTTAAGAATGTATTGTAAACATATATAGAGGGAGCGGAGGCCCGCAAGACGGTTAAATGGAAGCAAACTATACATGCATACATTCATACATAAATACATATATAAAATATAAAAATGTATATTGAATGATTAAATTGTATACTTATATTAAAGTTTTGGAATATTATCGTGAGTTACAAATTTTGTATAAATTATTTAGAGTATTGACCTAAGAGTTTTTATTAAATCTATTACACTTTATAATTTTATTTGTATTTAGTAACATATGTGGTATTATTGTACGTGTTTTATTATTTCCCTAAATTCAATAACAATTAATACTTACATTAGAATAACAACTTTTAAAAAAGCACATGAAATTAAATCACTTCTAAGCAAATACAGGATTGAAAGCGATGCAGCATTAACTATGACAAAGGAATATATTTTTCCCAAATCGTGTTCGGAAAATTGAATATTCGTCTTTCGAAGAGCATGCCGAATGTAACCAATTTCACGTGATATTGTCCTTTCCGCTGGTAGCCTCCGCTCCTCGACACGAATCGTAGGTGTTCCGATTACTTTGCTTTAAAGAACAAATTTTTTTGAAAATTTCATATCGTTGGTATTGCGAGTATGCTCTATGGACACCGCAAATCTAATTTTTTGTACATTTCGGTTTGAAAGAAAGTCTCAGAAAAAATATCGCTCATTAGTCCCATTCAACTTGGAAGTGTGGTTGAAGAGCAAAATTGGAATTAATAATGAGCCTCAAAGTCATAATGTAAAATTAGTGTTACGATAATCACGAGTGTGCGAAAATTCTCGATATATTCTCTTTTAGAGATTTCTTAAGAAAGGTATGTTTTATTTGAAATAAATTAAATTTTTTTACTTCTACAGCCGAATTTTTATTAGAAGCGCTCGCATTCATCTAAACTTAGTCAACTAAGTGGAATACTGTAAAAAACCAACAATCCTAAGTGTATGCGCTTACCAAAGGATGATTTTCGATGTAAAAATTCAATATCATAGGTCTGTATAAGAATTGTTATACTTTGTTTATTTTACAGTGAAAAGTTTTCACTTATGGCATAGCTATATTCTTTTTTTTTAGTAATAAACAAAATAAAACATTGTAAAAAGTTTGAACATATAAGAGCTCATAATTTATAGTTGCGATCATCGAAGGCTTGCCATAAAAAACAAGATAAACTTTTTTGAAATACAAATCTGGTTAATTAAAATAAATGACTGGGAAGTATAATAAATTTCCAAAAATTATACAAACTTAATTCAATTCTTAACACTTATTAATTTTTAGGATCGCGCAAAACAATACAACCCTCTTACCTTATAAGCAGCTAAGTCGATTGAACTAAAATTGTACAGAAAAGTTCTACAGATTGAATTAAGACATTTCATCCACTAAAACTTATTGGTTCCTTAAACTTACTTCGATAGACTTTGCCGCTGATAATATTAAAACGTTCTTTGCGGAATTACCCAGAAAAAGATTAATAACATTTTTCATAAAAAAGGAAGATAAACGTCAGTTATTTCACAAGCTGTAATATATTTTCACACAGAATTGCACAAAACTCAAAGTACGAAGTACTTCAAAAAAGAAGAAAGTTGCAACTTTTTCCCATTAAGAAAAAAATGCACAGTCAAGTTTCCCTTAAGATCATGTATTGAAATATTAAAATTTAAAAGTTTGTTCAAACACTTCTACGGGCCATCCCACTCTTTGAAAGATATTGCATGCTAGTACATTTAAAAAACGGAAAGGTAGGAATAATTTGTTCAGACTTGAGTGAAACGTCGAACTTTTAATAATATTTACACACTTCAAAAATCTATTTAAACTTGAAATTTGTTGTGCGATATAACTTATAATTCATGATAATATTTATAATTAATTATCAGAATTTATGCAATGACAAATTTGTATACACTTTTTTGGCCAGCAATGCCATCAACGAACTTCTTTATTCCATAAAAAGGTGATCAAAAAGTGATGGAATAATGATGTATAATGACAATCGCTGGCAGTTACACGTGATCATGATTCAAGTCGATGAAACACTTGTTAGTATCACATATGCGATACCTATTGGTAAAATTATAAAAGATTTTTAAATTTCATATCATTTGATTATTAGTACACTGTGCATCAAGGGTGGTACGTTTCTTTGAAGCCGAGCACGATGTGTCCAGGACGAGACTAAAAAACAGGTCGTGTAAACATGCGAGGTATATAAAGATGTACTACACGTTGTGCACGCGATACTTTATTGTCTTTAAGCAAAGCATGTGACTTTTGGAGCGATTTTGGTTCGGACCCCTCACGGGGTCAGAAGACGAAGCCTCTTGTAAAGAAAAAAAACCAAGTAACTGCTTATCGATGAGTGAGCGGAAGAACGTAGTGTCTGATTTTTGCTTCAAGAGACGTCGTATCTCGCCCACGGATCCAATAGACTCTACTGCAACCGTGAGCGAGATATGACGTCTCTTGAAACAAAAATCAGACACTTCGTTCTTCCGCTCACTCGACGTTATGCGCAGCACCATATTCCCTTCTTTTCCAATCATGATCTGATCAAAATTGAATACCAAATATCCTGTGACCTTCTAATCAGGCCGACAGCCAAGCAGATCCGTGGTCTTCAGGGCCCTTATTAGAGATAGAAAACGGTGATCCATTTTTCAGCCGCAATTTTTAATATCTTTGTTTGATTTTGTACATACGGCATACGTGCGGACTATATCGAAGCAAGGTTATAGTAAAACTCTTGAACCATTTTGATTGAATGCTAAGAAACACATTTTTTCACATCAAAGCAAGATATCCATGGGATCAATCCGCAGTCAAAGTTAAAAAACGTTGACCAGAAACTAAAAACAGTTAATGGCAGATTTTTTTTAAATGCTAAACACATTTCAAAAGCAACATAAATTTTATACCAAATTAATTTGCAATTTTCAGAAATTAGCAGATATTACATTTTTTCCATTTAACTAGTGGGATAACAGAGGTGAGTCAAGACTTGTCGAGAGAAGGAAGAAACACCACAAACTCGGAATCCAAAGATTCGTTGTTTCCAAATCCTTTATTTCCAACCGGACTCCAATTCAAGGAACAATCAGGACAAATATACCACAGAAATATGCTCGCAGAGTATAAAGAAAAATCTGCAAAAAAATCTGGAGAACAAAGCGTCTCTTCTATCCTCCAGTTTGCCGCTCTTTCCCAATCATAGTCAATTTGCAAAGTTCGCAAAACGGACATTGCGTTGTCTTCTAACACCTAAATCGAACCTCGTTCCAGAAAAGGTGGTAAATGGTGAGCCCCCGAACAATTAGTATGAAAACTGTGTGAGGACGTTGCTGAAAATTGTCCAGTAATGACAAGTATAGTCGCCCAGAGTAAATAGACAACTTAAAATACGATAGAATGTATTGTTAAATTTTGGGAATAACAGATGAGTCCCTAAGAAGATGTATGTCAATTGGGATACGTGAAGTCCAAGTGTAATGAGCCAGAATTCTTTCTTGTCTATTTCAAATTAAAGATCTTGACTCCGACTAGACAAAATTCTTAAAATAAACAAATATAAGTTGAAAAAATTAAATACTTTCTCATTATACGCAGTAAGTCAAATCCAAAAAGAAATAAACTTAAAATTAGTTAAGAAAAAACAAATAAAGTGATTTTTTTGGGTCGAATAACAATAACGAATCTTTCCAAAACTTTTGTGATTTATTAAGGGACTCTTGAAGTATAAAACAAATGTCTTTTAGCCTGATGCATCAATAATATTTTGATTTATAAGGGCAATCTGTATACGCGACTTAAAGTCGATCGGACAAACACTTTTTGAGCTATGAATCCGGCAATTTTGAAAAATGCGAAAACGAAAAAAACGTGTTTAAAAATTTACATAGTACAAATTGTCTTATGGGTTCCAATCGTTACTCGGCTATTCCAGAAGCATATATTAAGCCTAATTCTCCGTGGAGCTAGTTTATTTCCAAAATATTATGTTTTCGGTATTGCTGATTGGCTTCGATTTTTCTTATTTGCGCGTGGCTAAGCCCTTATGTCGGTTGAATCAAAGCCCGAACGGCAGTGCGCTCTGAACTTTTGTCTCTTCTACTTATTTATTAATAATTTTTTCACTCAAAATATGGAAAAACTGAAATTTTTTACATAACAATTTTTTACTCTTTATTAACTGATTAGGTAAACTTTATACTGTCCTAAATAAATATTTAGGGACTTATAGAATACAAATAATTTTCTCATTAGTCCATTTATTTGTTATAAACAAACTTTATGTACAAATTAGCAAATTGTCTTATTATCGGTAAAAAAATTTCTGTTTACTAAAAGTGCTTCATATTAATATAGGAATAATATATAATTACAAAAATAATTTAAAAGTTTATAATAACCATTGTTATAAACAATTCTTATGGCAAAATTTCAGTTCAGTATATCGTGGAATTTCTAGCTGAAAGTAATGACAAATGCGTAGGAATGAAGGATGAAAATAAAAATATGAATGTTTTCCCGATTCCTTACACATCAGAAGAAGCTTTGGTGTTAATAGAGGAGGCTCATTTGTCTAAAAGTCAGTATCACATGATCCATACGCAGGAAAAAAAGAGAAACGCTGACATTTACCCAGCATACGACAATTAGGCAAAAGCTAAAGAAGAATGTTATCCAGATGCGATTGAGGTAACGGAAAAGGGTTTTACGATCGGTTTAAAATACTTGTTAGATCATGCGATATCTCGGATTTTTAAAAATCGTAATATTTCTCTTCCATTTCCGGATATAAGGAAACCTTATAACTTGAAGTTAATTGTGAAATACGGTTGTGACGGTTCTTTAAGCCAAAGCACGTACAAGTAAAAGAAACATGATCCAGATATGGTGGATAATAGTATCTTCACGGTTTCAATGGAATTTGGTAAATTCTGTAGTATGGCAAAATCCTAATCCATCATCAACATCATATTGCAGCCAATACTATATGACTTGCAAAGGAAACCCCAGAAAAAAGCCAATTCAGTAATATAATTACTTCAAAAAGAAATCGGTAAAATGAAGCCCACAATAATGAAGAACGATTCTGGTACTTTTGTGGTAAAACCTGATATGATGTTGACGATGATCGACCAAAAAGTTTTCCAGGCTCATTCTGGAACTTTGTCATCTATGACTTGCTACATTTGTCAAGGTACACCTAAAGAGATGAATAACTTAGATAGAGTTAAAGGCAAAGTTATATATATCAAGTCATATGATTATGGATTGTCAGCACTACATGCTAGGATTCACTTTATAGAAAATCTTTTACATATAGCCTATCGACTCGATTTTTAGAAATGGAGAGTAGATACGGATGTATATAAAGATTTGCAAAAGAAGACTAAGACTCGAATTTGCAAAGCTTTTCATCAGAAGACAGGATTGTTAATAGATGCAGTAAAACAAGGCTCAGGCACATCCAATGACGGGAATGCCGCAAGCAGGTTTTTTCAGACCCTGAAATAACAGCAGAAATTACAGGAATAGACTTAGAGTTAGTGGAAAGATTTGCATACATTCTGTATAAATTAACAAGTACATAGCCAACTGATTTGGAAACATTTGAAATATATACTATGGAAACCGCAAAACTGTACGTACGTTTATACCCAGTTTTCCGAAGAAGCAGGTGAAGCTCGGGATAAAGACTACAGGAATATTCGAGAGTTTAATTCACGCAAGTTTTCTCGTGTTTTTTACTAACACTGATTTAGCATACAAACTGTTAGTGAGTTCGGATTCATGTATCAGTTACGAAAGAAGAAATATTTCAAAATTCTGAAATTTATGAAAATGTACTTGTTTTTCTGCATTCATTGCCAATCCCGTTTTCTTATATGAATCTTTGCAAAGTTACGGGGTTTGCCTATCAAGTCGGTGGGTTATTGTCAAAATATTTTATATTGAGTGAATCTTAGCATGTAGTGTTATGACTCATTCTCAATCTATTGCGATTGAAATTGTTTATCAAGATTTAAGTTGTTATATTTTACTAAATATTATAAAAGATACATTTTTCAGGAATATCAGTAGCCATTCTCGCGATTAAACAAGAATAACGTTTGAGAAAAACTTAAATTTGAACATTTTATCGCGAGAATTATTTACAACAATTGTTATTGTTAAGTTTTCCAAGATTTTTATGACTAGCAGTCATTCATACAATAGCTTAAAACATTTCCATCGCAAAAAAAATTTCTATGTGAAAGGGACAAAATTGTGAATTTCTTTATCTAATTTGTTTATAAACATTTAAATTGTTATATTTTGTTAAATATTATTAAATATTTATCTTTAAATCTGAAATTTTAATATATTGCCATAAGAATTGTTTATAACAATTGTTATCAAAAACTTTTAAGTTATTTTTGTAATTATATATCATTCCTACATTAACATAAAGCACTTTTAGTAAACAAAAAATTTGTTTAACCTATAATAACACTATTTGCTAATTTGTTCATAAGATTTGATTATAACAAATAAATGGACTATTGAGTAAATTATTTGTATTCTGTAAGTTTCTAGACATTCATTTTAGACAATATAAACTTTACCTAATCAGTTATTAAAGCGTAAAAAAATGTTATGTAAAAAATGTCAGTTTTTCCATACTTTGAGTGAAAAAATTATTATTAAACAAGTAGAAAAGACAAAAGTTCAGAGCGTCAAGCTCTTCAGAATTTAATATACTTTAATTTTTAAAAAAATAATTAAAAATCGGACCAAAATTGAAGGCTCTGGACATTTTTGAACGAAAAAAGTTCATTTCCTCCCACTGTGCGCCGGCTTGCCACACCCATGACTAAAAATTTTTCCCTTGACAGTTATAACATTCATCCTTGCCGGAAGGAGGTAGAGGCTTTAACTGATCTCTACTAAATACCAGTTTTGTACCGGTGAACAAGGCTTCCGACTAAATCGTCTAAGTCGGCCCAGTTCCGTTCCAATCAACCTTTAAATCTGACAGTCGCTAACGGGATTCAGTATGGGCCGAGCAGAAATCACATGAGAACCAGAAAACGACGCCAAGCCTAATCCACCACAGACGAATTCCCGTCCCACTTCGTGTAGCGGGTTTACGGTAGCGGGTAGTGTAGCCGGTCAACTTCCTTGGAACAGGCTGAAATGCCGGCAATCCTGCCCTTGATTCTACGACTTCTCCGTACGACAGGAAAACCCTCATTTTTCGGTCCGATTGTCCTTTTCCTAACTCCCCTTTTTTATTTTCAGGTCCGTTGAGGTGACAGTGCTCACCTGGTTTGTCAGGGTTATTTTTACGGCCCGGAGGTCTCTTCCTTCTCTGGTTTTTGATGATTCCTAGAAGAGGGACCTCGCTATGAAGAATGGAATCAGCGTGTTCCGATCCCTTAGGTAACGAGGTTCCATTCCTCCGGTCCCAGTGAACTTTTGAGGAACTGGTTTGGGCACCACGTGATACGGAGATTTCTCGCTCGTGCTCATCAGTCTGATCACGGTTGTCACCCAGAACTACGAGACCATTTCCCCATCCGCGCTGAAAGGAAAAAGGAGTTCGTTAAACGCGGTTTTATTGATAGAGCAATGCAGTTTTAAGTCCTTGACATTACTTCTTTTTCTCTTTCAGAAACGCTGTTCAGAATATAAATAACCGGTAATATTACCTGTATTACTTCAAATGGACCATCGTATTCCGGCGATAATTTTATTCTGAGAAAATCCGGTGCAGAGGATAAAACATGCGTCCTGTGCCACACCATTTCACCCACTTCATAACGAATATCCCGCCTATTGCGACTGTAATAATTCGTTCTACGGTCTGACGCTACCTCGAGATAATGAGCGACTAAGTCACGCAAAGCCGGCAACCTTTTCATCCTATCAGACCAGTCCGCCAAAGATAGCGGTGCGATTTTAGGAACGTCTTCCTATTTTCTTTTTATGGAAACCGCGAGTCTTGGTTCCCTACCAAAATTTAATAGAGCTGCAGATACACAAGTAGAGCTATGAACTGTAGAATTGTAAATGAAACGAAAATCAAGAATATGAATATCTTAATCATAATGATCTTGCTCCACAAAAGATGCTGTCATGGTTTTGAATACCCTATTTAATCACTACCGGATTTGCTTGTGCAAAATAGGAATGATAGGAATGAATGATAGGAATGTCTAAAACCTAACTGTTCAGCGGGTGTGAAATAAGTTTATTCAGAAATTCGATTTCATTGTCGGCAAACAAGAGCTTAGGCGCGCCCTATCTAAATACGATCAATTTTCAACAGCCCTTTGTACGCTAGCCCCGATAGCTTTTCGTAGAGGGATTCCCTGGATAGTTAGCCACATCTTTAAACACACCGAGCCAATAATGCGAAAGTGACAAGCGAACATAGGTCTTTTCGACCCCGAGGTAAACAGAGGTACTCTTATCACGCGACTGTTCTAAAACCTTACGCCTGTATTCCAAATACAAAACCAGTTTTTCAATATCAAAGTAGGGTATGATCGGATCAGAAAAGGTATTAGGCCTGTGAAAATACAATTTGCCATTCTCTTTTTTCCAATCTGGGAAATTTGACGGCATTTCATGCATATTTTTAATCCTCCTAAGATACCAAGGATCCACAGTTTCGGTGACAGCGTACAAACAAGAAAGAGCACCTGGTACGCGATGTAGGGCACCCTTCTTATGTTTGATGGAGACCTGGTTTCTAAGTAACTCCATAGGCGACCTTCCTAATCTGCCAGTTGGATCTTTCAGATTACACAACCAGCGAAGACTTGCATAAGCAATCACACCCTCCGCGCTATCGATAAACTGAGTCAAAACAGCCCCTGATATAGATTTCAAAAATCTTGACCTCTCTATAAAAGTTTGAATAAGTCAGTGAAAAAAACGCCTAAGAACGTAACTAACTTTACTGTAAATATAATTTTATTGGGAACAAAAACTCTGTTCATGGCACCGTCATACATTAATTATAAATAAAGTTTCAGTTTGGTTAAGGTACAAAAACAAGGTGAACAGCGTGAATTGTACAACAGTGGACATTGACTTGTTATATTTTGTAGAAAAATCAGTAGAAATAAGGCGAAAAAAATCAAGCGGATTTCCTGACATTTTCTGTCTTAATAATTCTAGCCTACAGAGTTAATTATAGAGGAGGACCTTATCTCCGCTCCAAATTTTGATAGAAACCTCAGCTAAAGCTTAAGATAAGTAAAAAAATTCCAATAATACGATGACATACAAACCTAAGTTTCAAAATTATTAAAAAATTTGCTATAAGCAATTATTTTTTCTACGCTTTCTTTCTTCTGCGCGCATAAAGAAAGTCATTGGTGTCCGTTTAGTCGAGAATCACTATTCGGCACGTGTCCCCAGCTACCTAATGACCGGAATTAGGGGAAACTGAAAAAAGCCAAAGGCGTAGGAAACATGGCTTTAACTTCTCATGCTGACAGTTTGACTCAAGAAAAATAAGAATCTTTCAGAGGAAGATGAAATATATTATTAGAGAAAAATTGCATCTACTTTTAGTAATTTTGATGAAAATTTGAGTATCCGTTTTCTGAAGTGTTTGAAGAATATTATTGAATAATAATCGTTAAAAACTTCAAAAGAGTAAAGTAAAAAATGTACAAACGTACGTTAAAACGACACACACGATGTAAAAACCTCTGCAAACAATACAAGAACAAATGACGAATACTATACTCGTATGCACGAACATTTTTACTATTTCTCAAAAACTAAAAGAGATCTTATTTTTATATTTAGAGGGCTTTTAGAGGACAGTGTGAGCTATCTATAAAAGAAACTAATGAAAATAAAGCAAGGATGTTTTAAAAAAATCAGTTTAAAAAAGTATTTATGAAAAATGCAAAATTTTCAGATGATTTGGTATAGAATGTGGTTGAAAATGAACTTTTTAACTACAAATGTAGCTCTTTAATTCTTGGTTTGAAACCTTTGTTTTATTTGAAAATTCGTGTACTTGGTTCATGTATTTTCGTTGATTGAAAGTTAGCCTATTTTTGGTCGAATGAAGTGCGTTTTATTTCAATTGACATATTTTTCGTGTAAATATCAACAATTACATTTTTATTGAGAGAGAAGGGAGAAAAAGGCGATTGCCTGTTCTCTTTAATGGCTCGTGGTCTACAAAGAGAGGACCATCTTCACCTTCGCAGAGAAATCATAGATCATATAACTTCTAAAAAAAATTGGCTGCGATACAGTTTTTGGGCTAAACATGACTTTTAAATTGATACGCGTTTAGAATATAGCTTGAAACTAAAACGCGCAGGAGAAGATGGTACTTACCTTTAATGTCGTGCATCTTCAGAGTTACACAAAGCAAATATCAATATTGAGATAGAGTAATTGCTTCTTTTATACTTCCAGACAAATCTACTACGTACCTAAGAAGTTTTACTCCTCACTTGGCGCAGCTCGGGTCCGGACCGCCAAGGCTCGAGTTCTTAATTTTATAAATAACAAAATTGGTTAAACGCCAGCTGGTTGTCTACCGCACCAGCAAGGAAAATAATCAAACAAGAGCGGAGACAGATAAGCAGGAACAGTCCAATGGGAAGACCCATAATGATGTTCAAAGATTTTGAGGAAAATTCCAGAAGCATTTATAAAAGTTGTACTTACATACCTCAACACAATAAGTTTTTCGAATCAGTCCTATATTACGGAATATTAAATTTCGTCGAATCATTCCACTATTCGGGATAGCAATCTTCCTCGAGTCAATTTAATTGTCCTCAATTAATCAACGCTATTCGATGAACATTACAGTTTTTAATACAATTTGTACAATGGAGGGAACTGACCTCCAACGATAATTCGCAAAAGTGTTCTGTCGACGAGAACGAGACGAAAAGTGACGCGCTTTCGCTCTATTCGTGGTCGAGTACTTCAGGCTGCTGCGCGTGGCTCTTTCCTGGGTCCCAGGACCCCACGATCATCAAGTAACCCACGAGTCAATCAGTAATCTGGCGTATCGACGAATTTGAACTTGAATTTGAAAATCGAACGTAAAGTACTAAGTGGGCATAAAGATGGAAATTCTCATGTTGACGTCTACGGGTGGGTCATCTACTGATACTTTAATTTAATTTGTTTGACTTAAGTGATTTCCTATCAATCTCTCCCCCTTCGAACCGTCACGTCAAGGTGAGAATATAACAATTGTGACTGTATAATTTTCGAGCATTAAAGTAGCATGACACGACGAACAATTTAACGGCATAAAATTGACGTAAAATTCAAATGATATGCTTCTAGAATTTTGGCTCCGAAAATTATTCTGACTCCGTATAGTGCTTTATTGCTTCATTGCTTCATCTCCCGAAGGCTTACTCACGTTCGATGCCGTGCAGATAGATGCAGTCACTGGTGTCGAAGCCATTAGCGCCACAGACTCGGCAGAATCCCGAACGGAAAGGCATTCTGCAGTCTTTATAATGATGTACCCTCGACCTGCAGTTGACACAGCCGGCGACGTGCTGCTTACCAACGTAGGTTACATAGGTCTGCATGCCTTTGTCGATTTTGTGAGACTCCACTTTCTTAACGAGGATCTCGGTCCTGTTTTTTATTAGATACTTTAGTAAGGCTTGGCTGATAATTCTACAGTTCCCCATGTAGATAAGTTGCTGTTGTTCTGAAGGGTTTACGTGTTGCAAGATGTCCAACTTCTGAAGAACCTTATCGAACCTCGCAATACTATCGAATGACAATGGCTGAACGGCCACTGATGGTGCGACAAGTGCCATTGGGTCATCGGTCAGCTTGCAATCTTTCCTTGCGCCGGTCTTCTTGCTAGAGTGGCTAGAAACTGGTATGCGATTTCGGCGCACGTTCTGGCTATGCATTTGTGCTGGCGTGACCCTCGTTGACTTTCTTAACTTTAATTCCATTGGATGCAAGTTTCTGTCATCCTGTAGTAACTTTTCGACGTCCTTATACGATAGTGACTCCCTGGGCATCGAGGTGGCTCTGTCGAAATCGGTCCTGTTCATGTCTTAGAAAATCTGTGGCGCTTTCATCTTCGATGTCGGGTTTTTCGACATTTATTTCCACGGACTTAGCGAGCTGTATTTCGGCCTCCATTTCCAATCTGATGCTCAATATCTGCTGTTCTAGTTCGGCCTGTTGTTTCCTCAGTTCCATGGCTCTTTTGGGAACTGGCGCCAGGGTGGAGAGTCCAGAGCTGTGCGAGGATGAATTCGACAAGTTATCGAACTAGGTGGTTGCCTCGATGTTCTGATGTGGAGAACCACGGTGGTCCTCCCGCCTATCTTGAGCTGAAAATGCACATTATTTAGCGTACAGCGTTAGACGTGGAATCTTCAAATCAGAAACGCTATACTTTCCCACTACTTTACCAGTCTTATCTGTCAACTCCGCCGTGACCTATCTACATATCCTATTAACAAAAGGCGGCCCTAAGAATTTACGTGCCAACCTCGAGGAATATGCTTCAGCCTTCTTACTCAATTTTTTATTTGGATAATAAACTTCGGTCCCTATTTTTATTTCCACTGACTCGACTCTATCTGAATTGACGCTGTCTAAACGTTTTTCAGAGTTTTTCTTGATTTGATTTTCTATTTTATGACGTGTCCATTCGTCAATCGAGTTTTTAAGAGTGGTTTTATCGACATTTTCGGGAAACTTTGTCACGTGCTTAATGACCGCTTCTCGCCCGTGTTTCAAAAAGAATGAATAAGGGACGGTGTTATAAGCTAATTGGATTTTAGACAAATTTTCGACCCACTCTTTATGATTGTCTCTCAAAAATGCGGAGATCATAGGCTGGATTGTTTGATTGAGCCGCTCAACTGGATTGGTTTGGGGGTGACTTAACGGGGTAGTTATGTGTTTGATTCCACTAGCTATTCATAGGGCCTTAACATCTTTATTTAAATACTCCGTTCCATTATCGGTGATAATGGATTTTGGTGTATCCCAGCGATTTTCATTTTAGCCGTCTTTGATTATATTTTACCTTAACGCATACTTAAAGCATACTTAACGCATCTTGAGTCATATCTGGCCAATAATAATTTTGTCGAATTCTATCCAGCGTTTTGTCACGACCCAGGTGTTCGGCTTGCGGAATATCGTGATTTTCGCGAAGGACAGTTGTGACGTAACAGGATTTGACTACCTTTTTCCATTGGTGTTCATCGCCGGTTAGGGCTTTTTCGCAATCAGGCCGATAATAAAACAATTCATCGTCTGTCAAATTTTCATACCAATCCTGGTCACAAATCGTGTTTAACTGAACTCGTTCTTGGATGGTTTCTTCAAATACTCTCTCCAATCTGTTCAGATCTACGTCGACACTAAACATGCGCGAGAGAGCGTCAGGAGCCTCATTTGTGGTTCCTCGACGATGTTCCATTGTTATATCAAGCTGATAAAGGTAAATTGCCTACCTAGCAGGTAGACCTATAGGATTTTTCAATCCATAAAGCCATTGCAATGCTTGATGATCGGTTACGACCTTGAACGGCATACCTTCTAAATAGCTTCTCAGTGGTCGACTCATGACCTCAACCAAGTTTTCAATTCCCGATTCCGGATCCTTTTGGACGAGAATCGCACTCAAACCAAAATCTCTAGCATTAGTATACAAAATGAAGGGCTTTCTTAACGTCGTCAAATGCCTTATGTTTAACCTCGGCCCATCTCCAAGGAACTTTTGGACTTATCAATTTATTCAACGAACCCTGAAACCTGGCTACATTTCTTAAATGCCTATAGTACCAGTTTAAAAGACTGTTGAATTTGATCTTATGTCGAATTCTTCGAGAATACTCTGTTCACGGTTCAAGACTAATTTAGCTTCTCTAAATATTTCAAACACCAACGACAAAATGGCAATGTATTCATCCAGAGCCTTAAAAACAATGATTCAGTCATCTGGGTATGTGAAAACCTGAGCATACGATTTGTTCGGTAATTCCCTTTCAAAAATCAAATCCTGGTTGCTGGAATGTCGAAGTTGCACCGGCTAGACCGCATGAACTTCTATTCCACTGCAGCAATCCTTTCCCAATACTGGAAATGCTGTGTACTTTCGACTCCATTTATCCATTGGGATTTGGTGAAAAGCTTAGCTCATGTCGAGAGTCGAAAATATCTTAGCCTGATGGAGTTAAGATAAAATAGATCTCATGTTATGAAGAGGATAGGCTGGCTTGATCGTTTTTTGGTTAATTGGTCGACAATTTATATAAAACCTGAGTCCATAATTTGCTTTAGGAAACAGTACTGGTGGGCATGTCCAATCACTGTTAATTCATGAGACGTAACCCTTTTCCAACAAACGATCGACCTTTTCACTGATAAATTTGCGTATTACCTCACTTCGACGATACGGCTTCTGAGGATGGAGCGTCGTATCACTCAACTGAATCACGTGTTTAAATAAATGAACCTTGTCAGTAGATTCTTTGTTAAATTTATAAAATTCAGAGTCTAGAAATTTTCTCAGACGCTCAGTTTCGTCAACTAAGAGCGTTTGGAGTTTGTTTAAGGTCATGGGACTATGTGCTAACGTATAGTGGTGTTTACTACCACTTAAGGTCCAAGTTCGCGAGAACGGATTGGCCAACAACTTAAAATTCAACCAGAAGTCCATTCCGAGAATTAAATCTCCCGACAACTCAGGCATGGTGTTGAACCATTGGGGCCCATAGACATCACCTATGTCAATTACAAATCCGGCTGTACCGAGTCCTTTGACCACCGACTTGTCTCCCAGGCGAACGCCTGTACAAGAAGTCAGATCAACCCTTAACACCTGAGTTTTCCTGATTTTTCTCGCCAAAAATATAAATCTCGACCGTTATTTTTATTGACTTTGTTGGTTCCTGAGTCGCGTATCCAGGACGGTATATTTTCCTTCATGCTCGTCGATGGGTGACGCGTGAACGTAGCCGAAGCGCAAACCAAGTTCTAAAGGATTCCGGAAGTGTTTTAAGATCGACCTCTTTGACGCTATCCTCCCCGGAACGCTCATCCGAAAACGACAATGAGACGATAGTTTTCGCAGTTGTTCCCGCATGCTTCACATAAAAAACATGCTCCACTTCCTCGTCAGATCCTTCCGACTGACTAGAAATTTCGACCAATAGCCGCAACTCAAGAGGGTTAGGATTCACGAATCCCACCTTAATGACATCAGAGTAAACACTGTCCAAATCCTTAGGTGGGTCTATTTTGAAAACTTTTTGAACACCGGTGACCCCTTCAGACGAAGAAGGACTTTGAATATCCTCATTTTTGCCCTTGGTTTCAGTAATCTTTAGGAGGAGTTACTGAGGATTTTTGGCGTTTTCCTATTGTTTTGGACAATTCATGTTATAATGTCCTATTTCGCGACAAAGGCAACAGACGATTTGCGGTTCCGATGTACAGTAGCGCAAGAAATGTCCCAACCTTGCGCAGTTAAAGCAGGAGACTTTGGACCGATCGAAGGGTTGTCTTGTTCCCTTCGATTTGTTTTGTTTGTCAACAGAGGGTATAAAGTTAATTTGTTTGTAGTTTTCGACTGACTGGACCCGCCTTCGAAATTGTTCAAATTTTGATCAAGCCTTTGTCACGTCATTGATTTAGAATGCTGAACTTTGAATTCTTTTTTAGGATTCATATTTTGCTTTGGTTGAAAAGCAATAATGTCAGCGAATTGCTCGTTCTTTGAACACTCATGGACCGTGTTCAATTGGCCCGGAACCGGACATTCGTCGAACTTGTCAACTGAGTCAAACTGCCCTTGATGTAAATCAGGTCCGAACGACTAGAACTCGGGCGCGCCGTTTGCTCGTTGGCGCAGTGTAAAATTTTTGTTTTAATTGCTCCCTGAATTACGGCGAATACTGCATGCGTTCGAAAATGATTCTAGCTCTACATCCGAATTCCGCCAGTTTCGCTTTTCTCGAGTTTCAATTCGTGAACCTCGAGGAGGAGATACGCGTCATCTTTTTTGACGCCCCACTCGTATTGAAAGGCGCATGAAAAGTCCCTCCAAGTATGCCACGAGTCTTTGTTTACAACGTACCATGAACTATGTGAACCCTCAAATGTATTAGACAAACACGGAACTAAAAGATCTCTATATATCCCGCTGATACTCAAATAAGCCTTTAGAATCAATAAAAACTGTTCGGGATCCTTTTCAGGTTTTGAAAAAAAGATTTTTCATTTTTTTTAACCATGCTAACTATCTTCATCGGCAAGTTGCCGTCGAAACTAGAGTAGCCCCTAACGGGTCCAGGAATCGACGATGCATTTCAATTGAGGCTTGAGTCAAAACGAGCGGGACTGCCACTGTCGCTCGAGTCATCATCTAGCCAGGAGAATAAGGAACCGGTTCTCTGTGCAGTCGACGCGCCCGAAATCCAACCAGATAATGATAAACCGCGTGCATCGTTTAAATGAAATGTGTCGCGACTCATACCGCCTCTATTCCCCTGAATATTTTGGGAAATATTATTGTCATTGTCCTTTTGCCAAAACGTTGATCCGACACGAATATCTCCCTGTCGATTATTTACCCGTTGGCATTCAGATGGCCAACTACGACCCTAATTGGTCGCAAAACAGTATTTTGGTCTTCTAAATCGGGATTATTCACACCTCTATCCTGCAAATAATTATTGGCGCGAGGGAATTGAGAATCCATGGATGGAATTCTCGGTTGAAATGTTGAGTTTATGTTCTCGAAGCGCACATGTCTGAGTTCCCTTTCCACAAAACCCATTTCGATTCTTTCGGCCAAAGGATCTCGTATAGGCCGGAGTCTCGGTTTTCATCCAAATGAGAAATAGCTCTTGAATTAAGAGAGGGGTCTCTCAAAAGGAGATTAGAATTTCGACGATGGTTACTCTTAACGGTTTTTGAGTTTAACTCGTCATCCGCGAGAAATTTCTGAGAATTTCTACTGCCGAGTGAACTTGACAGATTTTATACTCCTTCAGTCCGCGGATTGTGCGAAGTATGTGGGAGGGGGTCGTCAGGATTGTCAATGTGACTGGATCTAATTTTATCCCGGCTCTGTGATAATAACCTCTTTAACAAAACGCTTTGCCGAGAGACTACATCATCGAATCGGATGGTCAGCGCTTCTATTTTGTGTTTTAAGACGCTATAATTCTGATCTAAATCGGAAGTGGCTGATCCAGGTCAGGTAGGACATCATGCTGATGTCAGTCATCGTCCTTCTATTCTGTTCAAGTGGGATCGTTTGGTCGAGTGTGACCTTCATCTCCATTCTCCAACATCTCCATTCAAAACAATCCCAAGGTTTAACCAAAATTAATTTAAATCAGAGAATTTGAGAAAGCCGGAACAATTTTTTAATTGTTCAATGGAAAATTAGTCGAAAAGTTAAGATGTGGCCTACACAAGTCGGTGCAGTTGTTTTGATTTAATCCGATTAATCAGAAAGATTGCTGAAATTAATTAAAAAGCACTATATTATATTATATATTATATTATAGGCAGGACGGGATCTAAAACCACCCTGAATCATACTGGCTCAATGGTTCAGAACAAGATCTGAACTCTATTCGCTTAAATTGAAAAAGACTTTCAATATTCAACCAGAAGGCTACAAATTTTAAATTAATCTCTTCCTTTTAACCGTCAGGGAAAGATATAAACAACTGACAATTAGTCAATATAACCTTTAACCATTTTTTGAAACAACCAGGGCATGACTTGAGTAATTCAACTTTTCAAAATGCAAACATTTTATTAAATAATTAAAGTAAGATTCAATTATTTAACTTTAATATTCTATTCAATTTAAAGTGTCATGGCAAAACATAACAATGAAACCCTTAACCCTATAAATTGCAATAAACAGCTACTCCGAAATTGGCACATTTATTTTGCATATTTAATATTTGCGTTCGTTTTAGTCATCTATATGACTCAAATTATTTGACAAAAGAGTTTAAATTTTGTACTTTATTTTCGACAACGTTTTCAAGGGCCCCACGTTGGGCGCTAAATGAGACAGAGTAATTACTTCTTTTGTATTTCCATACAAATCTACTACTTATCTAAGAAGTTTTACTTCTCTTTTGGCACAGCTTGGCTCAGGACCGCCAAGGCTCGAGTTGTTAATTTTATAAAAAACAAAATTCGTTGAACGCCAGCTGGTTGTATACCCAACTAGCAAGGAAAATAACCAAACAGAGGTGGAGAAAAATAAGCAGGGAGAGCTCAATGGGAAGACCCATAACGATTTTTAAAGATTTGAAGCAAAATTCCAGAAGCATTTATAAAGCAGTTTTCAATAAAATTTGTAGAATGGAGGAAACCGACCTTCGACGATAATTTTCAAAAGCGTTCTGTCAACAAGAACTTGATAAAAAGTGACTCGCCTTCGGTTTACTCTTAGTTGAGTACTTCAGACTGCCACGCGTGGTTGTCGCCTTGGCCCCAAGATCCCACGCTCGTCAAGTAACCTGCGAATCAATCAGGAATCTGACGTATCGAGGAATTTGAACTTGAATTTGATAATCGACCGTAAAGTCCTAAAAGAACGTTCAGATGGAAATTCTCATCTTGACATCTACAGGTGGGTCATCTACTAATACTTTAATATAATTTGTTTGGCTGGAATAATGTTTGTCACAATATTGTTCGATTATTTGATAATGAACACTACTTCACACAACATTTCGTGCACGGTGAAGAATACCCTACAATTTGGTTTTTATTCACCGGGGGAGAAAACTATAACGGACATTTTCAGCTCTTGTTGCACACCAATAATTTCCAGATGCAAGCAAATATAGTTGTGAGAAAAATGGATTCAACAAATTATGGTCCACTTCAAGAAAGACGACAAGTGAACAACAAAGAAATAGACTTGTTCGCCGATAACTATAAAAAAACGAAATTCAACACAAAGAAGAGAATGAAAAGATTGTACAACAATTTCTCCAGTTGCGCAACAGTCGTGACAGAAGTCACGTTCTAAGTGTAGAGGAAAAAGAAATGGTTCTGAAAGTTAGAACATGCTTCGAATACAGGAAAGTTACTACCAGTGCTTCAAGTGGAAAATATTACCAAAATGTAAACAAGCGAACCGCGGAATTTCTCAACATTTCTGAGAGTACAGTGAAGCGTGTCACAAAAAAAGCTGTAAGCGGAGAATTAAAACAACCGCATGAAAAGACAGTAAGACCTTGCATTCATGTGGATAATTTCTGACTTTTATATGAAGAAACCTTTTCCTACTGTACAAAATCTGCTAGTCACATTGAGGAAAAAGTGTCAGATTTTCTGGTAATGCCCAGAACAACATTGTGGAGATTACTAAAAAAAATGGATATAAACATGTATCGTTCTGGGGTGCAAAAAATAGGTAGTTGTCATGGAGGATTCGTAACTACTTCAGGTGTGGGCAAGAGAGTTACAATGATAAGCATAGGGAACGAACAGGGATTCGTAGAGAGCTGTATGAAGAGTTTTATTCGGAAAAAAAGGATTAGCGGGCTACCAAAGGGAAATGAATGCTCAAAATTTTGAAGAGTGCTTGATCAAGCACCGTACCACACAATGCTGGATCCAAACTTCATCAACGTAACGACAGCATGGAAGAAAGAGATCATCACGTGGTTAATTCGCAAAGGTGTTTATGTTCCAGCAGGTAAAAGATCTTTTCATGAGATGAAAAGGAATGATCTTTACAATCTTTCACAGCAGTTTTGATTCCAAAAAATGTATCTACTGGATACAACAGCCCAGCAGGTAAACAATGGTGAAGTCAAGCTGCTGTGGCTTCCAGTAGCTCATTGCGAACTGAACCCAATAGAATTAATTCAAGCTTACATAAAGAAATGTGTTGCAACAAATAAGAAAACATTTTAAATTAACCACGTGCTGCAATTGTGTCAAGAAACCATGGAGAAATTACCATCAAGTCTGTGGCCAAACTGTGTTCGCCATGCACAAACAAGTAAAAATGAATTGCGAGGAAAAAAGTCTGATATCGCAAAATCAATGTGCAGACAACCTATCATCATCAATGTTGGAGAGGACAGTGACAGCGATAGTGAAAGGTATTAAGAAAAAAGGAATCCACCTGACGATGTCGGATAATGTTGATGAAATATAAAAAGACATGTAAGTATGAAGAATTGAAACATTTATTCACAAATTGGGTAGAATACAAATTTTTGTGCCATAAAATAATTTTTCTTTCGCGAAAAATTTACCGATTTCAATTCTTGGCGTATCGATTTACTTATTTCAAGATTTATTTCAAGTTTATAAGAAACACAAATGTGGGAAATGTGGTGAAAAAAATAAAAGAAAAGTTGCACCCCAAAGCGCTAGAAGGAATTTTCTGTTTACAAATTTCTGAGAGGACAAAAATCTCTCAATAGAATTATTAATGACAATAATATAATAGTGGATCGTTACCGAGGTTTATAAGAAAAGTGTAAAAACTAATTATGAACAGTCGTTTACGTTGACAAACAAAATTTTGTTTTCAAAAAATCCAAAAACTGCAGTGCCTCATTTTTCACCCTTGCGTGAAATAGCTAAAAATAAATAGGAAAATAGTTAAAATCTTGAAGTTTTCGCTCGTAAAGTATAATTGTGGGATAAAACTGCCTGCCTTTACCGTAAAAATGACTATAAGTCATCCATTAATGTCTATGAAAAACATTTACTTATTTTATTTGCTTAAATAATACATAAAAAGTATTGAATGATAAATTTGCATCACTAAACATTATGGCTAATTATACTTCAAGACAATTAGCAAAAGAACGACATTTGTTTATATAATTTGTTGTACAAAATTATTTAAAAATATCGGTTGACAAATTTTCTTCAATTAAAATCACTGAAAAGATAGTTTGTTGCACAAAATTATAAACAAATATCGGTTGACAAATTTTTATGATTAAATGTCATTTTACGGTAAAGGCAATCAATTTTAACGCAAAATTATACTTTGCGAGCAGGGGATTACTTCGTCGAGAAGAAGCCGAGTTTTCGCGAGTTTAATTTCAAAATTGATTTTGGTAAAATTTAGTAAAAACTGTCAATTTGATAAAACAAATTGATTAAAAGTTGCGCTACTCGTTGAGCCGCGCATTGTCATTCTCCTAAATGTTTATATTAATAACAAAGTGTAATACAATTGAAAAAACTGTCATAAACTACCATTTTCTTCATAATTAAATTAAATGTTTTCGACGCCTTTGGGCAGTTATAACTTCTTGCACCCTTTTTCATTATCAGGATTCTGGAAGTGTTGCCAAATAGGGACTGAATGGAAACCTTAGAGGGGACAATCATGTTTGGGGTTATTGCCTGGATCAGTTACACTCGCCGCCCTCAAGCGACGTAAAAAAAACTTAGAAAAAATAATTGCTAATAGCAAATTATTTAATCAATTTGAAGTTTTAATTTGTATATCATCGTATTATTTGAATTTTTTACTTATCTTAAACTTTGACTGCAGTTCCTATCACAATTTGGAGCAAAGATAAGATATAATCAATATAATCAAGGAATTCGCCTGATTATAGTGAGGTTAGTTGTTCTCAGGCGATTTTTTTCACTGACTTTTTCAAACTCGCATCAGTCTGCAATGCAAAGTGTAAGCTAAAATCAGGTTGGGCTGATGTTGGAGCGATTGTTAAAGTGAATTTTTTTAAGCAGACAAAATAGAGGTTGAGCTATACTGGCAAAATCATTCATGAACCTCCGATACCGCGAAAAACTACCCAAAAATCATTTGGTCTTTTTCAAGGTATTTGGAAATGGATAATTAGTCACTGGTTCTATTTTCTCCGGGTCGACGTGAAAAGCTAACTGATCGACCATATATCCCAAATACTTGACTTCCTCACAGAGAAACTCACTCTTTTTCCAATTTATACGGTAAGACCAGCATTGACAATCACTTTCAAGACACTTCTTAACCAAATCAAATATGATACTCGAATGTTTCAGTAACAACGATGATATCACCGAGGTACGCAAACGCATGAGGTTCAAACTAAAGTGTGATTAGCCGATCCAACAGCTGCTGGAAAGTGTCGGGTCTGTAAAAACTTAATGTTTTTGGTCGTATTATGAAAATTATATTGACAAAAATTTACGAAGGGTTTAGCAAAAGTAACCGAAGGGGGATTTAAGGTTGTGGGTACGTTATCCCCAAGCATTGTTTTTGCTCCAATACAGGCGATACCTGCGAATTGTAATGCTTGGCAAGGGAAAACACCAACACTACCAGACACAGTGCCAGAACTTGGACGTAAAGGCAGTATCATTGTTATCACGACAAACGACTGGAGTGTCCACACCGCAACATATCACCATCTAAGAACCCCTAAGTGCAAGTGTCATGTCATTTTCGTTCTATAATAAGTCCAGTTCTCTCGACTTTAGATTGAATCTTACTATACGCCATGCACATTCATTTTTATTACCTTATGTACTTAACCTGATTTTTTTAGTATCGCTTTAGATTGGGCCTCACTCATCCCGAATTTGGGACAAATGGAGATTCGTATTCTCTATGTTGTTTCACGTTACATACAAATGCAGTTAAAATCTCCTAATTTGTTCATTTCCTGCAAATGTTGTTGAAGTTTGTTCCGATTTTCCAAAAAGGGGGGAAAATGGCATATAGTCACATTCACTAAATTTATAGTAAAACTCAGTAAAATTTTATCTTATATTTTAATTCGCTAATGCCCGCTAATCCCCGCCAAATTTTATTCATTTGCATAAATTTCACAAATTTCATAGGTTTCCAGAATGCTGTTTTAACGTTATCTAAAAATACAGTCAAAATCTCATAATTTGTTTAGTTCCTACAAAAGTTTTTAGGTTTTTAGGTTTTTAAGTTCCATCTTATAATTTGATTTGCTAAAACCTGTCAAAAATGTATAACAATTTACTACTATGAGAACCGATATAAATTCCTAAAATTATTAAGCGGGTTTAATTGTTAATAATTTTCAAAAAATGCATTTTAAAACGACTTGTTTGAAATGAAATCCCGCTAATTTAAAATTAGAAAATTTTAATTTGACACTTATTTGGTAAGTTTCCAGAATTATTGAAAGGTCCTCGGGTCAGGTTTTCGACCCAAACCCCAGTTTACGCGCATAGACTATAATAGTCCACAATCCGCAATACTTTTTTTTAACAACAGGCTCAATCTTCATAAGTAGCTTCGTTTTGAGAAGATGCTCAACTTTTCTTTCTGCCAAAATTCTAAATAGTGGGAAATAATAAAGTGCGCAGACGTAAAACATGTCGACTGGGTAATTTTAAAATGATAATTAATGGCAGTAATTTTCTTGGTTAAATCTTAAGATAATTTCACAAAAACGTCGAAAAAACGTTTATCCTACAAAATGAATGGCCTGATAGAAGCGTCCCCCACTCCCAATATGTTAAAATAACGAGTTTATAACAAATAATTAATAACTAGCTATTTTTTTCATTTGCTAAACATATATTTGTGTAAATCAGTAGCCACATTGTGCTACAAGTTAGTTGCTACGTTTTCCAGTCCTACGCTCGTAAATGGTCAATTCCACGGTAACACTTTTTTCATTAATAACTGTAGGACAAAGATGTAACATGTTAGGTTAGTGTATTCTCTGTAAAAATTAAACAGTGTCCGACAAAAAATGGGTATGTATAGGTAGTTCGACAAGAATTTGATTATATAAGGAATACTTTTATAATTTGTTGATTATTTTAAACGCATTTTTAAACAGCTGTTTTAAATTTTTTTAATTTTATCATAGTAAAATTTATAAAAAATGCAACAACAAGAAACAAGATTCTTGACAATTGTTGTAAAACTAGCCTCCGTGTTGTTGTTTTGCAAAATAAAAAACAATCCGCTTCGTCACTTCAAAGCTATGGTCATAATAATAAAGAAAATGTTTGATTTATTAGTTTCAAATGATGCTGACCAACGATATCGTGTGCTAGAGATAAGTTTTATAAGAGAGAAAAATTTCCTTAGAAAATTTGTTTATTTACTCTCTTTTTCCCGAACATTAGGCTTTTCACTAAATAAATTGCATAAAAAAACTCTATAATAATCTTTGAATAGATGGTTTTGTTATTAATGAAAAAAGTATTGCCGTGGAATTGACAAGATACGAGCATATAACTGGGAAAACGTACCGCTTTATTTGTAGGACAAAGTGGCTATTAAGTTATACATATATTTTAGTAAGTAACTGCATAAATCAGCTGGTTATTAATTATTATTTATAAACTCGTTATTTTGACATATAGGGAGTGGATGACGCTTCGATCAAACCATTCCTTTTATGGGACAAACGTGTGTTCTACGCTTTTGTGACATGAAAGAATTTTCACAGAGAGAAAAGTTGGGCGCTTCTCATAACGAAGTTACTCACGAAGATTTAAAAAAGATAATAAACATATTACAAAAGTAGCATATAAATTTTACACCAAGGCAGTTTTCAACTTTCAGAAATTACCCGACATTAAATTTCCTTCCATTTAAAAATTGAAACATGAGAGAGAGGTGAGTTAGACCTGGATTCCGAAGATTCGTTTTTTCTAAATCCTTTACAACAGGAACTTTTAGGATCGTACCTACATATTTCGGGCGCCTATACCGAAGGAAAAGACGATATGATACAGTACCGAAAAGCAGTACGGCACTGAAAAGCAGGGTAGCCGCTTTTTTTGGCGAAAAAAATTCCCGGTCATTTCCCGGTCATCCAAAAATTTTTCCCGGTCATTAAAAAAATAGTTTGCAGTAAAAGAATAGTCATGTTAATTTCTGTTAAACATAACACAAAATTTGTTCATACACATAATACTAACCGATTCAGTACAAATAAAGCGATTTTCAAGCTAACTTAAGGTTAGAAATACTTTAATTACTTAAACTATAACCCTTATTAACTATTGCTTTTGGAGAGAGCATTTACATGTTTCTAACAGTAACATTAAAATATCATAAAATGTCAGCACGAATTGAAAAAATCATCGGTTTTGCACCTAGCAGAAATATCGAATGTTTAACTAACCCACCTAGTGACTAAAGTATAACTTTACAATAGGAATTTGTTTTGTAAACGATATGAGATCACAGGGTTCTGAGGTAATACGAAACATATTTTAAATATTTCGTAGTGGCAAACGCTTTTACATTTAGTGATCGAGTTTTTTAATCTCTTGATCAATGACTTCTGCACATTTTCGCGCATTTTCTAAGATGGAAGCTTTTTTCTCCCTAAGTTCTCTAGCAGCTATCTTTTTAATCTGTTTATCAGATGCTTTTTCCTTGCTATCTTCTTCTACCTTCCGCTTCTTCCTTCCAGCTTCTTGAATGAGCGTTCCGAGCAGCATGCAACAAAGATGAATTAATTGGAACCTTACCGACTCCATCATAGGCAACCACTGAATCATAAATTCCTCTGTGAGCAAGGAGTGTCTCTTGGGAGATGTTTTCAAAAACACTTTCCTTGTTGATGGAAAATCCGCACTCAACATTTGCGTTGTCATGTGACAAAATAAGTACCGTTTCCATAAAGATTCTAAAGTGACTGCAGTCTTCGTCAAAGTTAGTTGTCTGTTGTACCCAAAAATGGTCTACGCGTTCTGTCGACCTTCTAAATTTTTTGCAAGAATCAATTACAGATGGTGATGAACAGAGTTGATTGTATTCACGAATCGCCTTGTCTGAACAAGAACAATTAACACAATTAGTTTCCGTAAGTTTATATTTTAATGGTGACCGATCCATTAACGTTACAACAAATTGCTGTAAGGCCTTTCTGCAGGCCTGGCGGAAAGTAGCAATTTGCAGCTGTGATACATTTTTACAT
>JAAAKG020153508.1:0-28562 GCA_010014905.2 Druon quercuslanigerum
TCAAAATACATAAGATTAACTAGTTTTTACCTTTTGCCTCTTGAATGCATACGGGAACATACCCAGCTCCCGGACTAAAGGTACTCTGTCCTATACATACAACAATTTAAAGATTTAGTCTCGAAATTAATGCAGAAATGTAATTAATATTTTTTTCAATTTCCTAAGTATCTAGCAAAAAAATTGTCTATGATTTTAAGAATTACAATTATTTCATCATTCAAGTATTATGGAAGAAAAAACATAATTATTGTATGAAAAAAGTGTAAGACTTACAAAAAGTAATTCTTTTAACAATATTTTTTATAATTTAATTTTTTCTTGCCTTCGCTTCTTACTAATTCTTTAAAAATAGTAGGATGTTAATAAATAATTTTTTAAAAATTTTATGGGTAATGTTTTGCATTTGAAGTAGCATCATTAGTACTATTACTCTAATTCTTAAAATCAGAAAGAAACTATTTATTCAAAGATTTATTTTTGGCACAACTACCTCGGTCCTGTACTTACTTGATTGAACAATGGATTAAGTTTAAATTTTATTTGTTTATTCTTAGGAATGTGAAAATTGCTAGTGCATATTTTTAAATATTCCCAAAAGTGTAATGTGTCAAAGTCCTAAAGTTGTTTACATAATGTTTTCAATACCTTTTTTAAATATTTTTTTTTTGCTTGGCAATGAAGCATATTTTTAGGATTTATGCAGTGTTAAAAAAATATTTTATTCAATTTGATTGAAAATTTATATAACTACCGAAATGATTAAATTACACGAGATTGCATGTATTGCAGGGGATTTCATAGATTTTATGGAATTTCAAAAGATTTCAAGAAATTATACAAAGTCAAATGAGATTACATAGCAGTAAAACATATTAGTACAGTATATTGCAACAGTGGTTAACGCCTTGTAACTAAGATTGGTAAAATGTTTTAATTACATTTTTCTTTCTGTTTCAGGTATGTGTCTCTCATATTGAAAAGAAACATGCGATTTATCGTAACAGAGGTAATGTTAATATGATAGACATAAATTCAGGATGAATGTAAATTAGTAAGCAATTATTTATAAAAGTAAAATTATTCGGGTGCACTCAGAAAACGACTTGGTTGAATCAACCAAATTTTGGTGAATCCATCGAATATGGATTTTATCTGGGGAGCAAAATATTTGATTAAACCAACTAAATGTTTTGGTTCTTTGACCGAATATTTTGGTAAATAGAGTATATATTTCATTCGACAACAAAATTTGGTGGAGTTATTCAAATACTTTGTTGAATCGACAAAAATTTGTTTGATTTAACCAAATTTTCAAGTCTATCCAAGAAAATAGTTTTCTTTCATTCAGGACATATTTGTTCTGAATGCACCATATTTTCCATAAAAAACTTAAGGTAACCTGTAAATAATTTCATTTGAACGCTTGCCTCTTTATACTCAGGAATAGCAAAATCTTGTTGAAGCGAGTGAAGTGCATTCTCGGCGCATTTTACTTATACTGCATCACGATCAAGTTACGCGATTATAGTGTTCAAGGCAGAAAATGGCAATCGCAAGGCACAGAAAAGTTTCATGTCTATCAAAAAATGAGCAAAAAAACCTTTTCTTTTATGCTTGCAAAGCTCCATCTGAAATTTCATTGAAAATTGTGAAGTAAGGACTTTCACCTTAAACTTCCGAAAGTATGTGCATTACTTTAGAAAATATGTTACAATCCAACTAAAAACATCTGTGAAGCAAAATAATGCCAAGCACAACTCAATGAATTTGTGAAATCAAAGTTGTTCAATTAATTAAGAAACAAATATTTATTATAAAATATCTCGAGAAACTTTTTTTACATAAAAAAATCCTGTAGATATTTTTTTAAATTATTTAAAGAAATCATTTTAGTCATTTTAAAATTAAAAGTTAATCACATACTAACACATTGTAATCACATAATTGATTACAATTAAATTTGTTTGATTCAAACAAATGATCATGTATATCCAAGTCAACAGTTTCTTTGGCCTAGCAAAATATATTTAATCCTGCTAAATTTTAAAATGATTAAAATGGTTTCCTTAAATTTATTTTAAAATTGTCTATAAGGGTTCATCATCAAAAGAAGTTATACAATATATTCTATCATAAATATTTCTTTCTTAATTACCTGGCTAACTTGCATATTACAATTTCCTGTAGTTGTACTAAATTTTATTCATTAATGTATTCTCTTTTATAATTTTATAGTTTCATTATTCAATGCAACAATTATTCAAGGGGCAGCTAGCTTGATTCTGATATTTCCGATGAAGAAACCTTTTTAGTAAAATTCAAATTTATATAGTTGTACTTAACAGATTCCTTTTAAATTCCGTTTAAATTCTCTGACGTGGTTAAATCTAATGAAAATCGGTTACATCTAGGAATGTGGTTAGTCACTAATATATATGATTTTCAAATATTCAGTTATACATATTAGATTATTTGCAATACATGCAGGTGGCGAGGATCTGTATTTCCGTCAAATTGACCATGGAGCGACGAGAGGGATCTTCCCTGTTTCAACTCAATTACCATCTCGCAATTATTGAGGTTGACCTCATGAATTAGATGGTTTACAAACTAAGGAAAGTTTGCATCGTAACTAATTTGCCTGTTGCTCTTCCACAATCCTAACTAAAACAAATTTTATTTGAGAAATCTAATATATTTGAACAACAGAATTCTAGATTTAATGTGTGTTTTTCCCAACTTTTTTTTACAAGACGCACAGAAAAAGCTATATATCAGGGAAAAGTTGGGAAACGTTGTTCGTCACAGAAAGTTAGAGATTTTGAAAAGGAAATAGCGAAAATCGGGGAATTTTTGTAAGAAGCATTTTAAGGGCATTACTGTGGCTTTACTGTTAGAAAAATGAATATATTGTGCTGAAATGTTGGTAAATAGTTCAACATATATAAGGGTACATCAATCAGGTCCACTTGAGTTTTTATTTGGTTAAATAATGCCAATTTATTAATTATATGTTAGCTGGGCTCTGAAGCCCTATTCTCAGTTGCATTCCAAATTAAAAATATTCAAAATTCCACTATTTAAACAAGATAAAAACTCCAATGGGCGAGAAACGCGTGTCCTAATATATTTTTAATAATTTAAAAAGTTACAACAAAATATTTTCATTTTCTAAATCATAAAGCATCAAATATAATAGAAGCAATTAGTTGCATGACAGAATTTCACATGCCCTTAAGTAACTATCAAGAGTATTCAGGTCTGTCAAACAGTCTTTTTTTCGAATCTTGAATTCTTTTCAAATATTTGACGGTTTTCGCAAGATTCCAGGAAATTTCTAATAGATATCAATAACTTGAAGGGATTTCGAATCATTTTAAAGATTTTAGGCTATGTTTAAAAATGAAGAGGAATTTTCATGAGAATAAAAAGTTTTCAAGTGATTACAAGAAAATGTTAAGGCTTCGAGATAGTTCAGGATATTTTAAAAGATTCCAAGAAATTTTCAAGAGCCTTAAAAAGTTTTATATGATTTTAAAGCATCGAGAGTATCTTAGGGAATTTTAAAATATTACAAGGTATTTTATCAGTTTTCTGAGCATTTCAATGATTTTAAGGCATTTTAAAAGCTCTTAACGCAATTTAATAATTTGTCTAATACATCACGAAATATTGTCAGATATTATGTAGTTTTACGGGAGTTTATAATATTTTAATGGATTTCAATGAATTTATTCGCAAGAGTTGAGGTATTTCGTAGAATTTGGAAGATGTTTCCACATTTTTTAAAGAATTTAAAAAGATTTTTGCAAGAATACCAATCAATTTTTATTATATTTCAATAGCTTTAAGGCATTCAGAAAAATCTGAAACATTTTTAGAATAATTTTTAAAATTCTAAGGAATTTTTAACAGCTTTAGAAAGTTTCTAAGTATTACAAAAGATTCCAAAGAATTTTAATAGGTTTGAATAATTTTATGTATTCCCAAGTGTTTTAAAGAAGCATTTTTAATTGTTTGAGTTATTTAATGGAGTCTCAAAGCATTTAAAATATTGTAAAGTGTTTTAAAAGATTCCAAAACATTTTTAAGAGCTTTGAAAAGTTTCAAGGGATTTTAAAAAATTTCAAAAGATTAGAATTTTGATCTTCGGAAATTAGTGACCAAGGATAATGAAAAATTCTTTATAAAAAAAAGCAGGGAAAATCAGGGGATTTTTAATGTTTTTGGCTTTCAAAGATTTTTAAGGGATCTTGAAATTTCTTTTGCAATTTATTTGAATTTATTTGGAATTCTTCCTTAATTCTTATCAATTTATTCTCAATTCTTTTAAATTCCTTATGAATCGGGAAATTTTTCGATAAAAAAGCTTGCTAATATTTTTAATTTGGTAAGTTGTTTGGTCTAAAAACTATTTTTATTATAATATAATAAAAAATGTTTGGTAAGTATTTTAGAGTCTATATTCTAGTTGCCTTTATTAAAGTTCAAGGGTTTTTTCTTGCAAAATCGGGGAATAATGAGGAGCGAAATAGTGAACAGGTGTGCTCTCGAACTTGAAAATTTCCAAGTCCTCTGGAAATTGAGTTAGTAGTTAACCGTACGACTGGACACTGTACTTCGTTAGGGGGTCGAAACTTTTACAAAGTGCATGAAAAATGCGCTAATTAGATATAGTGAGAATAAATGACGCATGAGTCATAAAACATGAATAATAGCACAATTTAATTACTTTTATATCTCCTGACAGTTGAAAAGTTCGTAACAGTAACTCTCTTTATCATCCGAGTAGAAATTCATACATTTAGATACGTTTCACAGTTTTCATTTTCTAATTTCCCAGGTAAGTTTAAACCAGTGTGGCAATCTAACTGAAACCCGGGAAATAACCGAGAACTTTTTGAAAGCCGGAAATGTGTTTTACTTGAAATTCTTTAAAAGTTCTAATTTTCAAATGAAAAATTACACAATTTTAAGCTCATCAAATTTTGAGGTTTTGAGACTGGGTTGAAAGAGCTCAATTTTTACTATTTAAATTCATTTAGTTAGCTGTGCATTATGCTAATAATGGTTTACTTTTTAACACCACGCAAACATTTTACAATTTTGAAGGCTTTGACCTGAAAATTGGCATTTTGAACTCATTAATTTTTCATCGTTTATTCGGAATTAAAGTGTGCAAAATGAAACGATTTTTAATAAAAATGATAAAAAAATTGAACTATTTCAAATCGAGAACCTCAATAGCTGAACAATTGATTAAATTGTGAAAGGTTGAAATCTGTCTATGAATTTTCAGTCTATAATGCAACAAATTCAATTTTTCAAATTCGTAAGTTATAATTTGGAAATGAAAATAGAAATGCTGGAACTTTAAAAAGAAACAGGCACAATATGTCATTTATTAATTTAGAACGATTATTTTGAATCAACACAACTTTCAAGTATTTTAATGTAATTTTTTTAATTACGCAATTGAAGGGGCTTATTAAGTTAAAAATGCTTAGAAAATCAAATACAAGCATTGTGTTTAAAGGTTTTATACATCTAATTTTTTGATACCTATATTTTTTTAAATATAAAAATATAATTTACAATTTTAAAGTTTTACTAATAATGCAGAATGTGCCGTCACACAGGGAAAATACACATGTATACAATTTTTTCGAAATGCTCTTTCCTCTATCCCCCTCGTTCCCTTCTTTTTGAAAAAGAATTTCTATTTTTCTCCAGTTTTCAAGAAACTTCTCCTTTTTCTCGTGTTTTTATTTAAATTCGAATTTAATTAATAGAACACAATAAAGAAATCCAACCATTTTTAGCAGAAAGTTAATTCTTTTTAATTGTAAAGTTTACTATTGATCTCTTTCGTTGAAGATTTAAATATTTTGTTAAAAACTCTTTTTTTAACTGACAATTCAACTAATCCACTTTCGGCTGAAAATTGATAGTTTTTTAGTTGAATATTCTATTTAAAAATGATTCATTCAAAATTAATGTTTTTTTGTTGAACATTCGATTATCGTACCAATATACAAAAGAAACGCAGATAAAAGCGACTGAAATAATTGCAGAGGTATTAGTTTATTAAGTGCCGTAAGTAAAATATACTCAAAAATACTTATTCGTAGGGTAATGAAAATAACAGAAGAGAAGATTTGAGAAGTACAAAGTGGAGTCAATCGAAGACTTGCAAACAAATGTTTAATAAACTGAATGCAAGCATGAAGAGCATGGGCCTCAAAATTAACGTAAATAGAACAAAAACTATGGTAGTGGGATGATGATTGTGCGGGTAAAGCGCAGGCTTTGGACCCACTCTGTCGTCTTGCGGGTTCGACTCCCGCCTTGCACTCTGGAAGAGCTTCGATGGCCCATGCGGTGAACGCTGGCACCTTAAACTGTAGGTCCCCCTCCCACCGCCAAGTAAGTGTGTGGGGGGTGTATTAAGGAATAGGAAGAAGGTTCAAGAAAAATGTAAACCCTGAGGGGACACATTAGAAGCTTCCATCCATTCAGTAACAAAAACTATGATGTTCGAAGGAAAGAATGAGAAAACAATATGCAACATTGTATTAAATGATGAGAGAATTGAACAAGTTGATAAATTCGTATACCTTAGTAGCTTATTATTAGGGGCGGGAAGATAGATAAGGAGTTAGAGAGACGTATAAACGAAGGTAAGAAAGTTAGTGGTAGAGCACGCCCCCTTGTAAGAAGTAAAAATATATCAAGTAAGGCTAAAATGCTATTCTAGATCAATCTAAAAATTCTGTAACCCCTTCCTTACACTAATTTTCTTACACTGATGCAGAAAAACAAAGAACAATTTTTTGAATGCTAGGTTATCAATTTTTTCTTAGAACCGCTTTACAGAACGTTGCATTAGTGGGTGTGATTGGTCGATTATAGAATCGAGCAAAGGTCGACGAAGTTTGAGACCAACCCACTGTACTTCTTAGAATACTTAAGTCCACTTCTTTTTTAAAAGCTGTAGAGGTTGCCACATACCTAACACTGTGTGCAGTAAATACTTTCTTAATGCAACATTGGTATAAAACCGATTTGGTCCAGCGGCTAAGAGTTTGGGAACCAACTGCTTTGTAGGGCTTTCTGGTAGCCAGGTATACTTTTTTACAATTGGTTTCTGTTCTTAAATGCTTAGTAACGAGAAGATAACGTTTTAAAGTTTCAGCAACACAAATTTGTGGATTATCCTTATAAAATTGTAAAAAAGATACGGTTGACAGGTTCCTACTCTAGAGGTTTTGATCGAAGCTTCTACTTTTATTTCTGCGCCATTTTCTTATAGTCTTATTAAATCAGTATCTATGAGTAAGAAAGTTTGCATTCGGTAGCCTGTACCTGAAGCTAGAAGTATTATGAGTCTTTTTGAGGATTTCTGTAAATTAAGTGACTCAAGTGGATACCAAGAAGAAACTTTATCGAGGACAGGCACGATGTCCTAAGTTTTTGAATACTTGTGACGTAAGAGTTTAAACCTTTAAACTCCTTGGAAGAAACATTTCGCGTTCACTGATGCAATGAGTGATATTACTAAACGTGCGGTATTTAAGGTTCCACACGATGCCCTGTCGTTAAAGGATTCACCTAGGAATTCTAGAACTATATTAGAGTGTTGGTTAAATGGATTTAGATTCTTGTCGTTACAGAAAATCGACGATTTTTTTAGTGGATTATCATATTGTTTGACTGTAGAATCTGCCAAAGATGCCAATAAAACCATTAATGCTGACGCTGATAAGTTCCTTTGACGATATCTGTCCCTGGCAGCCATCCTGCAGCCAAGGCAAGTGTTGACGGGACCTACAAGGGAACGGAAGGAGAGTTGAACTTGGAGCAAAAATTACTGGTTTTGCTATCAGCGTCGACTAGAAAAGCGGAAACCATGGTTGTAAAATCTACGAGAGAATGACGACAATGCCACACGCCTCATTTATGATAATTTTCCGTAACGTCCTTAGGATTGTGGAAAAGGGGGAGGGGGAAGCGTAAAACTTTCGATTTTCCCAAGAAATCGTAAAGGTATCAAAAGCCTCTGCGTCGGGGTTTCGAATTCAGCAACAAAAGACGGTATATTTTGTGTTAGAACTGGTTGCAAACAAATCGATGGTATAGTTCTGAAAGGTTTGCAAGATTTCTTTGTAGGCATAATCAGCTAAATCCCATTCGGTGTCTACGTCGCGAATCCGAGATTCTCTATCAGTATGGACGTTATTTTTTACGCAATGTATGACGCATATATCCAGACTTTTCTCGACTCGCACCACTTCCAAATTTCTCTAGTAAGAGAATGTAGATAGGGTATTGGATTCCGCCAATTTTATTTATGTAGTGTTTTCGATTCTTAACAGAATCTCGCAGCAATGCAGTTCGGCAATAAAAGTTTTAAGGGTCCAGACGGACGCTAATAGTTCTGAGCGTTTTATGCTCCAGCATTGCTCCTCTTCGTTTCAAATCCATGGACTGATTGGCTTTTACAATAGGCCCCCAGCCAGATTTTGAAGTGTCATAAAAGATTTCCTTCTCGAAAACAAATTGACGTATTTGTACTGTATGTTACTACGAAACCAAATCAATTTAGGTCGTATGGATTCTGTACGGACCATGATTTCGTCATAATTACCATCAGCTAACGTCAAGGCTTGAAACTAAACCCGTTCTAGTGCTTTGGTGTAGTCCATTTTATACGGAATCGCCGGACCACAAGAAATCATGATTTTAATTAGTTGGGAAAACTCTCGGATAGTGGATGATTTTTTCTTCAGAAAGATTTTTATCAAGGAACCTATTTTTTCTCTTTCATTTGATGGAAACTGTAACATTAAGGTTTCGGAAATAAAGGTAATACCTAAAAAATTGCAAATTTTGTTCGGAATGAGGGAACTCGTGTTGTAATTGATTACGAATCCTAGTGATTGAAGAAGCTGAGTGGAAGTTTGGAAATTGTATAAACAATCTTCAAAAGTGGTGCCGAAAACAGAACATTGTCTAGATATACTACATATAACAGCCCTTACCCCTCAGATGGATCACAACTGGCTTCATTATTTTTGTGAACACAAACGGAACAATGGTTAACACGAAAGGAAGACACTGAAACTCATATAAATTACTTTCAAAGGAAGACCTCAAAACTTTGCGATATCTTTCGTCTATTGGTACTAAGAAATAGGTATTCCTTAAGTCCACACTTGCCATATAATAATATTCCGTCATCAACTCGCAGGCAGTTCGAGCGTCCTGTAACTCAAAGTGGGGTATTTCGATAAATTTATTCCAGGCTTTGAGATTAAGGATGAATCGCTTCGACTTATTTTTTCGAACGGTCAAAAAGGGGGTAAAAATTCCTCTTTTAAAGGTCTACAAGGACTGATAGCATCCATTTCTAATGAATCGTTAAACTCAGTTCTTAGAAATGTAAGTTCGTCCTGAGTCGTAATTCGAACAGGTGGGGCAGTTTTTTGCTATGGTTTCCGCTTGAACGGATTTTGGTAACCTTCTACCAAATGAAGGACGAATGCGTCCATAGTATTCTGCTTCCAAGCGGGAAGAAAATTTTGCAAGCGAACTGTCATACTAACCTCTATTTCCGTTGAACATGATGGTTCTTGCTGATCTTCTCCAAGGAGTTCACTTCGGTAATCTTCTCATTAAGATTATCTTCAAATAAGGAAGTGCCTCTGTCTGTTTCTTCCAAAATTGATTTAGCCGATTTATTAATAGCAATGGTCTCCGCTGGGTGGAGCTGTGTGAACAGCTTTTCACTATAAGAAAGATATTCGAGAAGTTTTACAACATCGAGAATCTTATCTTCAGTGCCTAGTAGCATATTTATGCCCTAGCCCAAAGCTGACAATGCCGAGCATGCTAGACGCTGTGAATTTTGAAAATGCTCGTCCCTTTTTGCAGCTGACTCCCACATTGACACCACCATAACTGGGTTGACTTCTGAAGCATCCAAGAAAATATTCTCTTTTCGAGGTTATTTCTTTAATAGATTCTCTTTTTCTTTTTTGGGAAGACTTGACCTTAGCCAGAAGTCCCATCTTGAAACCAGCTCTGGATTAAATTCGATACCTCCGGCACTGACAGTGGTGAGATTTTTTCCCAATGCAACTTACGTCTTTTCGTCGACCGCCGCGCCGCTATGTTGCTTTCTTCGTGGATATAAGTTCCGTTTGATTCGGCATTTTCGCTATGTCGAGCGCTATCTTTATTTGCCTCTTCCCTTGATAAGGCTCCTGTAAAGATATTACTGGATTATTCCTTTACTTTTGTACAGGATATACCAAGATGAGGATCAGCACGTATCTCATCTCTAGTATGAGCCTGGCCGTCCGAATTAGTCCCGAGGGTGAAATTCAAACAAAAGACTTACCATTATTTTTTTCGCGATGCATCTCGAGAACAGGATTCCCGACTTCTATAAGAACTCCGGGAGCTTGAAGAAATGTGTGATGATTCGCGAGATTAGAGAACGAGGTTATCTAGAAATATGCACCTCGTAAGTTCTTCTAAGTTTTCGATCTTTTAAAAATATTTCTTTTAGTTTTTTCCCTTGTCGGAATAAGTCTTTTATGTCATCTTCGTTAAATGAACGCTTACGTTTATGACCCATGCCATTTGGCAATCCCCATTTATGACCCATTCCGTAATTCTATTTGGCGTAAAGTAGCGGAACTACAACGGTAATCCCGAGAATAAGGCAGGAAGTATAATTCAACAATTAAGTTGACATTTTTTTATTAAATTAACAATCTTTTTTAGTTGAGAATTCAACTTTTGTTCCAGATTTAATTATTTTGTTCGAAAAACAAGTACACCAAACTCTCGCTTTCAGTCCAGAATCGGGGGTTGCTTTCAAATAGCCTTGGACTGATTCCGGGGATTTGTAAAAAATTTATATTTGTAACTTGAAAAGTCAATTTTTTTATAGAAAAATCTTTTGAGTTTTGATTAAATAGTTCATCTTTATTATTACAAGAGTCCTGATGTAATGAAAATTCATCTTTCTTGGATGAAAATGTGCCTTTTGAATAAGTTGTATTTTTGCCATTAAGATTCAACTATTTCTTTAAAAATGCAACTGTTTGTGGTTGAAGTTTAATATTTTTGTATTTAATGCTCGAACATTTAATTAAAAACTCACCCTTATAGTTTGAAAATACAACTATATGGTTACAAATTAGGTTTTTTTGTTAAAAATTCCTTTCTTTTGCTTGAAAGTTCAACTATTTTGTTGCAGAATAATCTTTCTTGTTGGAAGATTGATCTTCTCTGTTTTAAATGTCAACTTTTTTCTCAAATATTCGACTTTTTAGCTCAAAAACTCAACTTTTTTGAAGAAAATTCTTCTCTTTTAGTCAAAAATTAGTCTTTTGTTGTTTAGCATTAAACTAATCCGTTGAAAACGCAATATATTTTGAATTATCATCTTAAGATTTTGGTGTTGAATTCAATATGTTACCTACAGATTACTTTTATTTAAATGAATTCATTCTCCTATTTTCGTGAAAAATCATCATGTTTTTCCTGTTTTACGTTTTATTTTAGTCTTTCATCAAATGAAATGCAAGACAAAAATGTTAACCTCAAAGAGAGTTCTTTTTCGCATTTATTTAAAAATGTAATTTGCAGGAAAAAGTAGTTGGAAAGCCCCGGGTAGTGGCCTTTTTTTTAGATTTAAGCATTTCGTAAAATAGTTTTAATTAAATTGTTTTTAATACTTTGAAAGGCTTTCAGTTGTAAAGCTTTAATTTCAATTCAAATTTGCAATTCTGCAATCTTCGCACATCAAAGTTTCTAGTTCTGTATTCCACCTCTAAATCCTTGGAATCTACAATTTTATGCAAATTCAACTTTACTTCTAATGTACTCAAGACACATGCAAATGTATTTTCACGGTGAACTGTCACTTATAGGGCGACGTGTAACCGTGAAAGGGTTTCTCCTTATTGGATGAGACCCCACAGCTGCGAGTAATGATTCAATCCCTTTAAAGTCCGAGCCCTGGTTTATGCTCTTGGCCAATATTTTGGCATCTGTTACGGCCAAAATATCTAGTTGAACCTAACTGTCCCCACAAATATACCTTTTCAGTATCTGCTTCATCCATTTATTAATTAGCAGACTTATTATGTCGAAAAATTCTTGGTAGTCCCCAAAGTAAGTAGGGGACCTGTCAAAATCTACCTCACGCTATATTAAAAACTCAGAAATGCGAACACCCAACTTCCTCGTAAGTCAAAAATGTTTCTTTGAATTCATTTGATAAATAGCTATAACTAAATAATGCGACAAATTTTCAAAAACTAATTGAATCCTCATCAAAAATATGTTAATCTTCAGTCAAGAAAAATATTTAATTCAAGAGAAAAAAATTACCAACCAAATTATTGAATTTTCAGGCCAGAAAGACGAATTATCAATAAAATAATTAAATCTTTAACCAATAAAATGAATTTTTAACAAAGTAGTTCCTGTTTTAACCGAATCATTAAATTTTCAACAAAAAAATATGAACTTTACATGAAAATTTGTGTAGTTGAATTTTTAGCTAAAATCAGTAGAATTTTGAACCAAAAGAGGTGAATTCTCAACAATCAAAAAAGGTAATAACGATATTTCAAACCAACAAGATTATAATCCGACATAAAAAAAAACAGTTTAATTTAACAAGGTACGACGAATATGTTTAAAAAAATAGCCTAATCCTCAACCAACACAGATTTATTTTTAACGAAACAGTTGCAGAAGAAAATGTGAACCTAATTGTTTGATTTTTGGATTTATCCGAAATTATGAATTTTCCACGCTTTTAGGAAAAAAATGGATTATTTAAATTTCCAATTAGAAAAATTAATTTCAACTAAAAAAGCTAATTTGAAACAAAGCAGTTAAATTTACGACAAAGTAGTAAAACTGTCAAACAAAGAGATTCAATCCTAACCAAAAATAAAATGGTAGACTTTTCGAATAAAAAGAATTAACTTTCGTCCAAAAATAGTTGTATTTCCTTATTGTGTTCTGCCAATTTAGATTGTATTTGAGTGAGAAAACGAGAAAAATTGTAAAAACTGTATTCGGAAGCTTTATTTGTAAAATCAAGTCACTAACTTCCACTTTTTTAAACATTACAAAAAATTGTTATTTACATTTTTATTTTCCATATGTGATGTCAAATTCTGCTTTAGCCCCTACCCCTACGACAGAAATCGTCACAAATCCTGCCCCACCCCCTGTCAGTGTGATGTAGTTTTTGAACGGCCCCTCTTACACCACCTTCTTTATTTTTCCACATTTTATAAGTTCATATATTTTTCTTGATTTAATTTTCATAGAGGAATTCAAAATACATTTTGTTTGCACTTATATGTACATGTTCCAATTTGTGAGCTTTCCTCCTTGATCGAATTTGCTGGAATTCAATTTTCTGATGAGCCCTTCACTCAAGACTCAACCGATCTGGATTGAACTCAATTTGTCGGTCCTCGAGTTAAAGAAGGTTCACTTTTTCGATTCCTTTTCCCAATTTGGGTTCTCGATTTACCTCTTATAGGTAAAGTACATTTTTATGAGGATCCGATTGAAATTAAGGGGAATTTTGAAATAGATTGATATGTTATTTCTCTCATTTTAAATATAATTCCTTTAAAAACTAATGTTACATGTATTATAAGGGACCATTCACAAAATACGCGATAAATTTTTCAAAAACTTCTGGCCTTACCCCCCACCCCCTGCGTTACACTTTTTCCATTGGTCTTAACATGGATAATGATACTTCGCCAGGCCCCCATCCCCACCCTCTAACCGTATCACGTATTTTGTGAATGCCCCTTAATGAAGTTATATCCAAATTTTCGGCAAAAATGTTAATATTGACTTATTCATTAAAGCACTTTAACATTCCAATAATATTAACATGAGAAAAATCATGTGAAAGCAATCTGTCAAAAATAAAAAAAAATTGTATTTCTATGTCTTTCATCAAAATTGTGATTAACTTTGCTGTGTACAGAAAATTAAGTTTTATTTTATCTACTAATATAAAAAATTGCCTTATGATGTAGTTTAAAGTATGGGTTTAATTTAAGCTAAAAAGTGACTGAATTAGGTCTAAAATGTTTTTAAAATAGTATCAAGTATTGAGGCAAGTTGTCATAAATTCAGAATTACAACAAAATTCCAGATTAATTTCTTCCGAATTTTTTTAATGATTAATAACAGGAATCACAGTAACAGGAAAAACTTAAAAATTTATAGATGAGCTTGAATTTCAAAAGTTTATTTGGACTCAAATGAAGTTGATCTTAATTTAAGAAAACTTTTTATGAAATTTTGGAATTCAGGTAGTGATTGAAATTAGACAAAATTTAAAAAATTCTAAATTGAAAAGCTTTCACAAATTAAAAAGTAATCTCTAGAGAATCTGCCTCGTACTCAAACTTCATCTAAAAGAAAAACTGATGCAACTTCAGCAATTTGAGAAACTTTGAGAATAACGTACTTGGAAGCACACAAAATGCAGGATAATTATACCAGTTTTATTCATTATTTAGGTTACATATATGAGCTTTAGAAAAATGAGAGTTTAGCGCTTATAAACTAAAAATATTGAAATCTTGCAAGATTTTCCAAAATATATCATATCACAGATTGCAAAAAAAATAATGTTAGCATTCTTTGCAACTGAGATTTATTAATTTTCGAATAAAAAAATGATGTTAAATTCAGATTTTTTAAACATTATTTTTGTTTTTCGAGGTTTATAAAAATGAGATTTTATGAGAGTGTGCGTTGAATGAGAGTGCTGAATAGTAAAAACTGTACATATAAAAAATTCGCCATAATTTTTGCATCAATATCAGGGTGGTCGTTTTATTCCAGGGAAAAAATTCCCGGCCATTTTCCGCCCTTTTCCGGATTCACAAAAATTGTTGACGGTCCATGTGTTTGCAAATTCGAACTCTTGAATATAAAAATGTTTTCATTTGAAGTTATAAAAGTTAAAATTAAATTTTGAATTTTTAACTTTGAAAATTAACGTTTAAAAATTTGCTGTATATCAAAACGCTGAATAATTTACGCTTATAATAAAATGGAAGATTCTGACACATTTTAAGTGAAAAATTTTTAATTAAATGACTTTAAGTTGTAAAATTAAAACATTTAAACTTTTATAAGATGTACAGTTCAAAGATTCTAAATTATTAAATCCTAGCTATCATATTCAATTCAGAAACAATAAAGAATGAACGATTCTAATTTTTTTAACTGAAGATTTTGTATATTAGAATATGAATAAATAATTAATAATTCATATTATTTATTTTTAAGAATAATATTTAAAAAACAGTGTAATTCGATATTTTTTTGCTCTTTTTTTGCTCTACGACGATATATAATACGTTCCCCAAAAACTACCCGTAAGTCATACGCACCTACCCATCGTGATCAAAAACTTTCTAAAAGTGGTAAAACCACCATCAACAATTTAAAGATTAATTAGAACTCCAAATTAATTACTTGAGACGTAATATGTGTCATCAGGGAGAAAAAAAGAGCAAAAAATATCGACCAACAATGTTTTCTAAATTTTATTATTTTTTATGCTTTTCACATACATATGGGGTAGAATACATTAAGTATTCCCACCTCAAGTTGAAACTTGACTGAATTCATAGGTTCATTAATCAACCGGTTGTGAATATACAGGAGCCTGAAGTTTCCACTTTTTTACTCAATTCTTACATTCACGTTAGTGTAATTTCTTTAACGATCATCCGATTGGACTTTTATAATGGTGTTTTGGAAATCTATTTTCATTTGCTTTAGAACTATTACAACGATATAATTTTTTTAGCAAATTTTATAGAATTTTTAGTATAAAAATCAAAATTAAAATAATTTTGTGGAAAAAACCGTATTTAACAAAAATTTTCTATTTAAAAAAATAGATTTTTTATACTCTTTGACATCTTGTAAGATAAAAAGTAGACAGAAAATTTTTTGTTGGTCAAATTTAGATTTTTACGCTCATTCTAAATGAAATAAAAGGTGTGATATGAAATATAAAACGTAATTGATATATTTCTACACAGGTAATCATCTCCAAAAAATCAAATATAATTTTAGGGCACATTAGGTCTGACAGTATGAGTGTCCACGCGCTGCAAAGGTTAACCGTGGTACCCTCGAGCGTAAAAATCATAATTTGCACAAGAAAAAAATTTCGGCCCACTTTTTATGCTACAGGGTTTCAAACAGTATAAAGACAGCTATTTTTTGGAATAGAAATTTTTTTAAATATGATTTTTCTCAAAAAATCAATTTCAATTTTCATTTAAAAAAATATATATCATCCTAAAATAAGTTACACTAACGTGAAGGTGAAGAAACGCGTGAAAAACTGAAAACTTGAGGCCCTTGTGTATTATTTTTTTTTAATAGGGTCAAAACTTGGCTGGAATATAGTTCTAGTAGACCCAAATTAATTCTCAAAGCCATAGGTTCGTTTACTAACCGTTTGTCAATATACAGCGCCCGAAGATTTTACTTTTTCACAAGTTTCTTCACCTTCACGCTAGTGTAACATCTTTTAGGATGATCCGACTGGACTTTCATTTTATTGTTTTGAAAAGATCTTTTCATGTACTTTTAGACTATTATATTTTGCAAAATCAAAATTAAAGTTGATTTAAAAAAAAAACTTTTAAAAAAAGTCTGTTTCAAAAAATAGCTTTCTTTACACTCTTTGAAATCCAGTAGCATAAAAAGTGGTCCACAAATGTTTTTGTGTGCAAATTTTGATTCTTAAGCTCGAGGGTACCACTTTAAACCTCCGCAGCACTCGGGCACTAATACTGTCAGGTCTATATGCCCTAAAATTATATTTTCCTTTTTTGAGATTATTATCTGTGCAGAGTTATATGAATTAACTTTAAAAAATACATATCATTATAATAGTCTTAAGCTGCATGAAAAGAGCTTTCCAAAACATTATCATAAAAGTCCAATAGGATTATCCTTAAAGAAGTTATTTTAACGTGAATGTAAGAAACGCGGAAAAAAGTAAAAAAGTATGGCACCTGTATATTGACAACCTATTAATAAAGGAACCTATGGTTTGGTAAATTATTGTAGGTCGACTAAAGCTATAATTCAGCGAAGTTCCAACCCGATCTGAAAAAAAAATAATTTTAGGTGGGAACACTTGACGTATTCTTCCCCAGATGTAAGTTCCGTTGCAGACGTTAACGTGAAAGGGTAGGTTTTTGGGGTAATTATAATCCGAGAGCAAAAAAAAGCTAAAGGTCTCCCCTAATCGTTTATATCGTGCTTCGCACTTGAGCTTGTCTCTGACATTATATATAATTTCCACAAATATATATTATTACAATTAATAACATGTGTTTGTATTAAAGCAGACGTAGTTTCATTGCCTCGTTTAAAAAAATGAGCATTCTTAAAAAAAAACTTTTGTTATTAAACATTTTATTCCAACTTCTGTCGTTTTTTCATAATTTGAATCTGCTTATTTTTAATGTTATTATTACGACATAAACGTTACACATACATTCTACACAGCAAACTTACTATTTTTAACTTATAAATTATATCTCTGAGCTCTGTAACACACAGACCGGATTGATTACCGGAAAGCTTTCGATTCGAATGTGCATAGAGAGATTGATGCCACTTTGAAAAAAAAGATTTACTATCTCAACTGGAAAAGATCTTGTGACAACTAATAAGGGCACTTTCCACAGAGGTGTCTTTCAGGGCTACTTCATGAGCCCACTCCTCTTTTGTCTTACACTGTTGCCACTATCTCCAGCACTTGGACATTCCCAGGGGTACCTTTGCGGCAAACCTGCAAATCGAAAGCACAAGGTAACTCATGTATTTTAAATGGATGACCTTAAGATTTATGCTAAGAATAAAGAGCAACTGCATGTAGCTCTAGGAATTGTCGAATGATACGCTAAGGAAATAGGAATTGAATTTGGGTTAGAAAATTGCGCCAAGGTTATTTGAAGTAACGAAAACCTAATGACATCTCTGAAGACCCTGAGCTCATCGATAGAAGCGCTATACGACACATTTGCGCTGGAGAGACTTATGCGTACCGGGGCGTGCTACAGAATCGCATTCAGGATGTGGCATCTATAAATAATACTCTCCGAAGCAGGTATAAACGGCTCATACGGCAGATTTGGTCTTCCGAACTCTCGGCGAGTAACAAAGTATCTGCAACGAACATGTTTGCCGTCTTGGTAGTGCATGCATCTTAAGTCTTCTGTTGCCCGACTCTACATCTCACGCCGTCAAGGTAGTCGCGGAATATTGAATATTGAATGTCTTAATAACAGGGTTATTTTGAGTACAGCACATAGAGTCGCAAATGGAAGAGATCCTCTTCTTAAAATGGTCAGGAAGCATGAAGAAGAGGGCAAAGGAGCGTTTCTGTTCAAAGCAGCGGAGGAGGCTGCTGAAACACTCGAACATAACTTCAGTATCTGGAGTTTGCAGAATGCATCAAATCTCATCTATCTCGATTACTCACTTCTGAAAGCCCGGATTCAGAAAGCACAGGAGAAGAAGTACCGGGAACAGCTCCTCGATAAGAGGATGCACAGCACCTTCCACAGAAATGTAGAGGATCAGTCAATGTCGTGTGAGCTAACTTTTGCTTTCCTTAAATCACCCGAATCGAAGTCGGACACGGAGGGTTGCATTTTGGCATGTCAAGATGGTGTCATTTCCAGCTTAACATACAATCGCCATATTTTGAGCCAAGACATTCCCGGTGATAGCTGCAGGGCGTGCCATGCATATCCCGATCATCTAGAACACATACTATCTAGTTGTCCAACTCGTGCGGGAACGACCTACATTCAAAGGCACAATGCGGCACTAAGAGTGCTTTATTACCATCTCTGTCACTCTTACGGCATTAATCTTAATATTCCTCCGCTAAACGCTGCGAGGGAAATAGAGTCAATTATCGAGAATATGCTGCATATGCTGGAACTTTATATTCTCGACAATTGTTTCTGTTGCACAATTGAGTTTAGTTCTTCTTGACTTCGAGAAGCGAACCATGTTCGTTATCGAATTTTCGGCACCGACTGAGAAAAACATCATAGCCAAGGAGAATGAAAAGAAAAAGAGGTATAGCGACCTTGTAAGGGAGTTGCGATGATTTTACCTGGAATATTCTGTTAAATTAATCGTCCTTATCATCAGTGCTCTTGTTCGTCATTTTGAATTCTATGAACATCCGCACGGAGAATTTTTGATTGTTTCAGCAAAGTAGTCTCAAAAATATTCAAAATGCGCTCACTTTGGGTATATTTATCCAAAATGGCTGGGTAAAGAACTTGACCTTTAGTTTACGACACATAGACTGACATATATAAATAGATCCACACAAACAGCCGCACAGACAGCCATACAGACAGACACATTCGTAAAAACCCGTTTGTCGGATTCAGGGGATCTCAAAACATGGACATTTGATAAAAACTGGGAGAGGGCGTCAAATTTTACACAAATCTAATACCTTCTCTGATAAGAATATAAAAATTAATTAATTTATCTTGAATAATTTTTGGATAGTTCTTTTTTTTGGCTGAATAGTAAAAAATAGTATTAAAAACGTAAAAGAACCAAATTTTTTGAAACCCCACATGCGAGACGAAAGAGAAATTAATTGATAATAGTTGTGATGAGAATGTGCACATACAGCGGTAGATTTTTTTGACTGTCAATGATATTTTTGACGATTAAAACGAAAACTACGCATCCTTTCAAAAAGTGATTTGCAACAAACTTGTAGATCTTTTTAAAAATTTGAATTATTTTTTATGCTATCAAAATTTGATTCTTGATTTTTTAAGAAAATTCAAAAATTTATTTTCATAGTCTTGCAGGGCATCCAAAAAGCAACATCTTTCTTCTCTTAACTTTTTGAATACTATGAACATCCTTAAAGAGAATTTTTGATTTAAAAAAAGTGCTCTCAAAATATTCAAAATGCGCTTACTTTTTGACTTTTGATCCAAAATGGCTGGCTAATGAACTGAACCTTGAGTATGGGAAACTAAAAGAGTGTACCAAAGGCGAATATAATAGATTCATTTCTACGAATGATATCGTGCTCACAGACATTGCCAAACAATTTTTGTTGGCAAATAGGTAAGATGCATATCCTCTTATACCATTTAAAACCCAACAAATTTTAGTGAGAAATTAATAATAATAATTATTATAATAATAAATTAATAATTCTGTGACTTATGCATAGACTGCCCGCGTGATTTGAAATTAATCTGAAGAATAAATGCACAACTTGAAAAAATCCCACAAACATGATTCACTGTAGTCAGAAAATATATTTGTGCAAATTCGGACGATTTCCGCGTGTTTCTGTCGGTATTTATGTAGTATAATGGTATCTTTGTCTGCGGAACGCCAATCTTCGAAAATCGTACGTTTGTGCCTCCGAATTTGCATAAAATATCGTCTGTACCTTGACAGCAACCCTTTGACAGCTTCGTCCGCTGCTTTTAGTACTCGAAATCACAATGTTATGAGCCTTCAATATCCCCTGAAAAGTTAGCGTAATATAACCCTTTACCCGCAAGTTTAGTAAATAGTTCCACTCTTCGGGAGGACGTGCCTAACATTATACTAGAGAGGTAATATAATATCTCATTACGTATTGCCGACATAAATCCATATATATTATTATAAAATCCTATTGTAGAACTATAATATATATATATATTAGCATAAATAAATTTTAATTATGATCTTCTCCTTGCACATCATTGGAATTCGTGACATGTCGCTATTGAAATCACATTTAGCTTATAAGAAAGAAGTAATCGGATGAAATCCTATGAAATCCGAAATTAACTCATATAAAATCAAATTTAATCTTTGGCCAAGATTCATCTGATTTCAGAGTGAATGGCCTCTCGATTATTAGTATAGAAGTGAAATTTTATAATTAAATTTTGCAATTTAAAATATTTAATAAAAATAGAATATAGTCCATCATCAAATTTGACAGTATTCTGTTTATATGATATAAAAATATAAAATTATACTTTCTTATATACAACAGAGATGCATACGTTGATTGATTTTATTTTATAATAAATTGATATTTTAAATTGAAAAATTTTATTCTAAAATGTAAAAAATGATAAATTTAGTCATTAAATTTCGCTACTATACTCACTATGTCATATACGACATGTTTTTGTAAATCATTTTTTAATTTCATACTTATTACTGGATAATATACATAAGTACAGAATAAATTTCAGTGCACTTGATAAAATTATAATTACGTTTATTTTTTTGCTATTGATTTTAAAATTGATCAATTTTAAATATATTTTCTTCCAAACTTCCTTCATCTCTAAACACAGACATAAAATTCATATTATTGTATTTTGTTTATTATATTTAATAATTTAAAAACTTTGAAAACTCCTAAACCTTGTATAAAATATCTTTCATAATGCGTTCTGAAAAATTATTCTTCATAATTTCTTTCCCATTTAATTGGCGTAAAGATTAAAACCTTGTATTATTTTCTCCACATCCGTCGAATTAAACGGGGCAAGGCTGTGTTTTATACCCGTAATTCATACCTACACTTTTTCCCATGCTATAAATGGAATGTTGTTGTATTTTTACTCTTCATGTAATGAAAAGAACTTTGAACAAAATACGTTTATTTCAAGCTTGAATCATAAGAAATACCTTGGCGGATGATGGCACTTTTCTGAAACAATATACAATTTATGTGCGTAAGTTTCATCCATATAATTTATTTTAACTGATTTTCCATTAATTCTAAAATATTTCATGCAAGTCAATCAATAATTGAACGACATGTCCAATACAGGTACAAAAATCATTTTTCAGTATAATAGGTTTATTTCTATCAAACGTGACGGTATAACATGGAGAACAACAAAAATTTACAAACATATATCTTCCTTTTTCTGCGCATATTCGAATAAAAACGAGAAATTTTTTCCACCGCAAAAACTTGTAAACATATAAAACTGAGTGTAAAAATTTTTTAGTACCCTGAAACGCCATCCCTCCGGTGATTCGAGCCCTTTTGTAAATCCCTTTACGCATTTTTAACAGCTGAGCCATGAAATTGTAATTCGAGCCGCTGGTTCAGGCCCACGCCTGTTCACAATGTAAAAACATGATTGCTACAACGTATTGTCAATATTGATGCGGTGGACCGCATGCAGGAATTTCAAAATCATAACGTTGGGTTAGGAAAATCGTTAGTTGTACTCGAGGGTTTTAATAAGTACAGTCAAACTGGATTTTACGACTCCTCGTAAATATGATGGATCTCATTGAAGGGTCACCTTGCGGACACAGCTAAACAAATGACCCATTCAAGCTTCTCGTATTCTCCTCGATTCACGAATGCATATTACCGTCATAAAGCACGCGCACGGAAATTCTCACCACATGTGATGCAGGCGTAGCTTTATTGACGCTCCCAAGCAATGTGCCACTAATGCTGCTGATGCAACTGATGTCACAGCTACAGCTACACATCTCGGATTAATGTTCTTCCCTTGTTGCGGTTGTAACACTTTACGTATTTTGTTATCTAAATACATGTATCGAGTATACTGTAACTGAGGTCATATCCTTTTTTACGTATTTTTCAAAATCTTCACAGAAATAATGTACATAAAACCAAATTTTTTTAAATTACCGTTTGTTACTTCTATCAAAGAGTTTGATTGCTTGACCAAACACGTGAATACCGTAAAAGAACATCTCTAAGTCGCCGCATTTTGTGCAACCCAGATTTTAAAATGTGCCGCCAAAAATTAATTTTTGTCTTCCGAAATTTTCTCTTGTAACCGTATACTGTTATTAAAGAAATAACGGAAAAGAAAAAAGTGTGAATTTTAATTTTTCAGGAGGGATAACATATAAACGGGTATAACAAACAATTGTAAAATAGTTGTGGGTTGAGTGGTTTTGGCTTTAGGATTCAAAATAATTGATTTCAATTCCTTTATAATTGAACGAAACGTTTCGGCACTTAATGGTGGCCCTAGTTTACAAATTGAAATTTTTTGGTGTTTAATCATAAAATTTTTGTAATATATTATGATTTATCTTTGGTAACTAATAACCCGAAATTGTTTAAATTTGAAAACGGATATTTTAAAACCTCTAATTGCAAGTGTATTAATTATTAAAATTTTGTAAATGATGATATTTAAAACATTGCAAGTTCTAACGAAGTTTTTAAACTAAATTAAAAAGGTTGGAAGTTATTAAATGTAGGATTGAAGAGCAAATCAATATTGCAGCCTTTAAATTTGTAAGGATAGAAATTTAATAATGTAAATGGAGAATTTTAAGGCAATTTTTCAGCGAAATCGCAATTTCTCTATATGATAAAAGAAGAAATATTTCATTCGGCATACCGTCTAAAATATATGAAAGCTTTGAAGCCTTAGATTCTTAGAATTTGTTTTCTTTTCAAATTCTTCTTTAGTTCCAAAGATTTACTTGAAAGTTTTGCCACTTTCAAGTTGAGAGAGATTATTAATTTTCTCGTTCCACTTATCCGAGTGAAAGTTTAAAGTTTTTTCTTTCTTGTTTCTAAAAACATGACATTGTTTGAATCTCGAGAAAACAGAAAATTAGCTATTATTTTATGGTTTTGTAGGAAACCCGTATAATCTTGTGCAAGCATCCGTCCGACACTTGTTTCATCTAAAAAAAAATTATTGAAGCTGCGATCTTGATATTTTGTATTAGCCCCATAAAGATTTAACAGAGGATCCTTGTGCGTTTAAATTGAAGCTTTTGGAATGTATAATTGAGATAAAAAATATAATTTGCTAATATTAGAGTTTAATTTTATTTCTTATATCAGTGGTTAAAAAAATAAGACTTTTGAATAATTTTAACATCTCACATTTTTTCACGTGCATTAAACTTCACTTAATAGCTATCATATCAAGTGTAATGAGAAACTCGATTTAAAGATGGAATAAACTTTCTCCCCTTCGGCACCAAGCTGTGATAAATCTTTTCCTTCACCTTACTCAAGTTTCATTCCTATTACTTTGAACATCTACAAAGTTCTAAAAGGTATTTTCAAAGCAGATTAATCTTGATATAGAATGATGTTCTCCACTCAATAAAATCTAATTAATTGTAACCCTTACGAAAGAATCTTTCTTAATGTGAATAGATTTCTATCCTATAATAGTTGCAGAACTAATCAACGACCATACATATAAACTCCTAACAAAGAAAATGATCCTAAATTCTTATTTTCATTTGCCCTTATTTTTTCTTGAATCTTTTTTAACTTCTTCTTCGTCAAATCTGAAAGTTCCGGTGAAGCGTAGCAAACTGTGCGATTTACTATCAATTACAGCTAACCGAATTGGAAGGACAGGCCAAGTCTTCCGCCTCAGAGTGTAGTAGAATGTAGTTGTTTGCAACCCTCTTGCCCCGATTTTCCCAAGTCTCTTGGGTCTTCTTTTACCCCTCCCCGCCCCGCCCCCATCCCATCACCCCTCCTTTACCCGTTCTCGTTTCTTTCTCTTTCCAGCCACTATTATCCTCATCAAATCCCTCTTGACTTTTCACTTGGTGAATCCACACCCTCGGCATCGAGGTCACGTGACAATGCGCCTCTCTACTAGAAGATAAGAAACAACCCTCGTTGAGTCTTCGCTACATTGGATCAAATTGAAATAAATTGAATCAAAGTCATGGCTGGTTGCCCCGCTTGGATTTTCAAACTTTTGATTCTTTTTCTAACACTCACACAAATCTAAATTTCATTCATCAGTATCCCATTATATAAAAAATCTTTAATATCATAGATTTGAAATATTGTTAGCATTACAGGGTGGCCACAGAACACGAAAAACCTGAAAATTAGTGAAAAGTTAAGGAATTTTGTTGGTCATGCAAAACCAGGGATTTTGACAAAAAATGTCAAAAGTCAAGGAATTTCTTCAAGAAGCAATTTAAGTAGCAGTCAGGACTAATCAGTGCAGCCACCGATACTTTCTCATTTGTTTCGCGAATCACTTTTTAATCACTTTTTTAAGATAGCCACTATAGTAATTTTTTTAACTCGAAAAATCACTTTAGTCACTTTTCTGTCAATAAAGTAACCCATGGGTTACAAATTCAGGTTCATACCTATCTATGAATTTTCTTGAATTTTTTCAAGGTATCTAAATATTTTGGGTCATTTTTTAAAATTTCCAAGAATTTTAAAGTGCTATAAAAAGTATCAAGGGATTTCAAAGATTTTTTTAATTTTCTAGGGTATTGTTCAAGATTCCAAGGAATTTCGTAACATTTCATGTAATGTCACGAAATTTTATAATATTTTATGGGATTTTTAAAATTTCCAAGGAATTTTCCACAGATTTATACATTTTCAAAGGATGTCAAAAGATTTAAAAGGGTCTAAAATATTTGATATTATTTTTTAAAAATTCAAGAAATTTTCAATTGATTTCAGAAATTTAATGGGGATTCAAACGATTTGTGACATTTTTCTATAATTTCAAAGATTCCAAGTTATTTTAAGGCATTTAAAAATTGGCCAGGATTTCAATCATTTTCACGTTTTAAACCAATTTTGAGGAGGTTTCAAAGAATTTCCTAGAATTTAGGAAGATACGGAATTATTTTACACGATGAATCATGAATGATGTTAATGGATTTGAAACAATTTGCATGCGTTTTTAAGGAATTTCTGAGAATTTTGGAAAATATGGAACGATTTTACAGAACCTATAAGGTTTTAAGATATTTTAAAATATTTCAAGATATTTTTTAAGATTTTCGAGCTTTTCAATAAATGTTTGGTAATTTAAAAGCTCCTAAAGTATTTTAATAAGTTTTCTAGGATTTAAGGAAGTATCAAATTTTATAAATTGCACGGGATTTTAGAATATTTCAATGGAGTTCAAAGAATTGATTCACAAAAAGTGAGGAATTTCGTAATTCTTAAAAGATTTTAAAAGATTTTTTGCAATTTATTCCAATTTATTTTTATTTTATCTTGAATTCCTTACCTTACCCTTATTTATTCATTTATCCTGAATTCTTCTCAGCTCTTTTGAAGTCTTTGGGATTCTCTTGAGTTTTTTTAATTTACCTAAATTCTTTTGGACGCACTTAATTCTACTCAATACAATGGATTTTTTAAGATTTTGTTTAATTCATCTTGAAGTCTTTGAAACTCACGTTGCATTCTAAGACATTTCATCGATTCTTTTTAAATGTCTTTGGCTTTCTCTAAACTCATTTCAAATTGAATGACTTCAATTCAATCTTTTATATTTTTAAAGTAAGTTCAATTAACTTATTTTTTATGACTTTTTATCTAATTTTTCTCATTTGTTTTTAAGTCCTCGACATTTACTCCAATTTTACTGAAATCAGTGAAATTTTTTTGATTTCTTTTCAATTTATTTGAATTTATTTGAATTCAACTTAATTTGTGTTAAGGTCTTATGAATCGAATTGTCTTTAGTTATTTAAATTCAGAAGAAAATTTGTTACTTATTGATTCATAAAAGATTCTATAAAAAAAAGTCTTAGAAGACTAGAATTTTGGTCTCTAAATGATAATGGTCTGGAAGAATGAAAAGTTATTCCGGGAAAAGTGAGGGAATATTGAAAATGATTTTTTGCAGCCATCCTTTATTTACAATATTCTGAACATCGCCATAAAGTGTCAATAAATTTTTAAGCATACTTTTAATCTACTTTTTATGGAATAAAATGAAAACAATATAAAAGCCTCGCTTCCCCATGAAACAAAACAAAAGGAATAATCTCGTTTCTGCGATACCACGAATATTAAATTCTGCGAGATTCATTTTCTACTGTAGAAAATGCCCGCCATACCTTCACTGAGAAACATATAACGTATAACGATCCGGTACAAGAAGAAAAGAAAAAACATCGAAAAAGAGCGTTATTCAGCGAGAAATGGAATAACGCGTCTGGGGTGCGCTAGGTATATGCATTAAAAGCTTTCGCGCGTTTGCAATCGCCGAGTTGTCGAGGCATGGCGCGTCGCGTCGGTAACACAGTCACGTGCAACATTATTGTGTTTCACGCTAGGAATCTCCAAGTCAAAGACAATACTGTCATGTTTCCCTCCCCGTAATTGCAACAATTTCAGTCCGATTATGCGTATTAGTTTCACGGTTTTCAGTTCTCTGTAATCTCACACAAATTCGCTAACGTTCACGTACAACATCAATCGTCAAATGCATCTAGAAAGACATAAACCCGTTACCCAAATAAGATTAAAATCTCGTTATTTCTTATATTTCATTTTACATTCCTCCTACTCCCTCCTATAGCCTGCTCCACTTTTCAGCAACCTTACCCCTCTATCCCGACGTCACCTCCTCACTCTTCTGTACATTACCAATACTCCTTTGACCTCTCCGATGATTAAAGAATTTATATCCCGTCCACCTCCTCCAAAGTCCTCCTACTTTTAAACCCTTTGATCACTTTCTACTACCTCACATTTTCTCTCACCACCTCACCCTAACCTTATTTAATACTTCCTCAGTCCTCTAATTCTCCAACCTTGCCCAGTTTATGCTATTCATTTATGCAACATATCTCTGATTTCTCTATGTTATAAATAAATACCTCGACGTCGCTATTGCTCAAACATTTTAATTTTCGTGCCTTTCTCCTCATCCTCACGTTTCTCCCCATCACTCTCACCCTTCATTCATTCCTATATATCAGTGGCCTTCAGCGAGGAGAAATTGGGTCCCAAATACTCATTTACTACATGTTTCGTTACCTTCACCACGACCCTCTACTCAGCTGTATGAGTGAGACGGAATTTTTCCGTGCTGAGTGATGCAGCGTAGTAGTGAAAACGAAACATCTTGCAAATGAGTATTTAAGACCCAATTTCTCCTCGCTGATTACCCCTGCTCTATATTCTCTATAGGCTACTACTTATATTATTTCAAAGCTTTTCCTCGTCTTATTCTCCCATATTCTTTACTCCCCTCCTGGCCATTAGACCCTCTCCCCCTCAAACTTTTTTCCTCTACATTCTACACATTCACTATGCTTTCTATATTTCCCTACCTCTTTCCCTTTTCAGAATGCCTATATTTCTAAAGACGTTCCCCTTCTCTTATTCTCCCATATTTCCTGCCCCCTTCCTGCCAATGATACCCTTTCCTGCCTTCTCACTCTTCATTCCCCTACACTGTTTTCTGTATTCTCTATATTCATCTACCTATTCAGCTTCTCCTCCTTAGAAGTAAGGCATGATCCCACAAACCATGGTCCCGACAATTCGATACTCAAATGCGTTCGGCCTGGGGTGGCTCGACCACCCCCACCATACCGAGTATCCTCACTATACCCCCCCCCCCCCCCCCCCCCCCCCCCCCCCCCCCCCCCCCCCCACCCCCCCCCCCACGCCC
>JAAAKG020153519.1:0-58278 GCA_010014905.2 Druon quercuslanigerum
TGATCCTTCTCGCCTAAGATTAAACGTATTGACACAAACTGCGAATCATAGTTGCGTGATCTGTAATGGTGAACGTGATATACACTGTCTTTCATTTTAATGAAATGTTAACGTTTTTGTGTCAATGAATATTTATATTGCAGAAGATGTGAGATCTTGCCAACATCACTTGGATGATCGAGGCTTTATTTTGTCGCCGTTGTTACCAGGTTTACGCTTCATTAACAGGTACTACATTATAAACTATCAGCAACTTCATCTTTTTTGCAGGGACTTCGCAGCGTGGCAATGAATTCAACGAGATTTAATGACGAACACAGTTTTACAGATGTAGAATTTCACTCTATTTCTCCTATTGCAAAGGAAAAGTTTACATCCTAATGTTCTTGTGCAAGTTGCGACAGGGACTTACCGATGATTTCTTGAAGTTGATGTTTCAGTATTCAAGCCGACAAGCTGTAAGTCTTGCTGTCGCTACTATCAGACAGTCATTGATGCTACGATTCGTACCTGGCAATATTGGCTTTGATTCAATTACGCCAGACGAATATATCGAACGTCATGCGACCGATTTTTCAAATGAGCTGCACAATCTGAATCTAGATATTCCAAGAGTTACCGTATACATTGACGGTACCTACAGTTACATCGAAAAGAGTAGCAACTTCCGCATTTTGCGGCAGTCATATTGTGTGCATAAAGGACGCCACCTAGTGAAATATTCACTGATAGTGTCACCAAATGGATATATACGCAACATTCATGGACCATATTTCTGCGACAGCAGGAGCAACTATGTTGCTATGCTTCGAAATGAGCTTGAAAGAAATATAGATAGGATAAGAGAGTTTTTCCTTAAAGGATCATTTATTGTGGTTGAGAGAGGCTATCGAGATGCCACAGAGCTATATTAAAACTTTGGTATTTACTGGAAAATACCCGAGCTACTTCAACAAGGGCAACGTCAACTGCTGATTGAAGAAGCGAGTGAACAAAAATTGGTGACAAAAACAAGATGGATTGAAGGCTAGGAATGGTCACCATAAGTCCATTTTCAAGTTCTTCGATCAAGTCATACGCGTTCCGAATCTTGGCAATCTCGGCGATTTTTACAGAATTGATGGTGTCATAATAAACAGGTACCATACACCAATTGAGATGCAAGGTGCGAATGCAGAACTGACTAGAGAATTGTTACAGAGAGCTCGGGAGGTGAACGATCTTGAAGCCCTCGTAAAAGAGAAAAACCTGCAAGCTACAAATGCTAAGAGGTGGATGCGCCTAAACTCTCAGCATGTGAAAAACTTTCCACGTTTAACGTTACAATTTTTAAGACGCTTGACTGCTCGAGTTTATCAGCTAAACTTAGCTCCAGGATACATTCAAGATAAGCTGTAAAGAGAGAAGCAGGAAGAGCTTCAATTGGTAGTCTTGCGTCATGTGCAGATGATCGCCGAGCCAGGATTGACAGAGTCTTTTCAAGATTCCGTGATGCGACCGAAAATCAACTTTAGATCGCATATGTGCCTATTGAAGACATAGAACATGACGCTCAAGATGAAAATGATCCTGCTTCTATCCAAGGTTACTATTGCACGTGCCTATCTGGCACATGAACCCTTGGCTCAGGTGCACATGTTGCTACCGCATTATGGTACACTGGCTATGCTCGATACGCAAATAATGTTTTTTATCCTTTAACATCGCTTCACAATGTGATCATAGATGTTGCTCACGGACGAGAATAACAAAACACCAACTAAACTGACGTTTTTGAGCTTTAAAGTTTTAAATCAGATTTTCATAAAAGGTATTTAAGTATGCAAAGAAACAATATTTGGTGTTTAATCGGAGGTTAGCTAGCCATTTCTAGGGCTTTTGAAATAATATTATTGATCAGCAGGTCCGAAACTACAAAGTGTAAGGCAGACAGCCTGGTGGACTGTTCCGATGAGCGATGCGCCATGCACTTGTTGAGTGTGGGTGGCACCTCCCTTTGCTACATAAAAATCGACATTCGAGCTATTTCTCCCAAAAAACTGTCCATTTTTTCACTCTTTAACATGAATTTTCGCCATCAGGAGACCAAAAACTATATAATATCTCAGTTAAGGAAAATTTCACGGGGACCTTTTTTCAATGTCTTTATGCGGGGTCCTGTCAGTAAAAATTGTAAACGTGAAAATAGATACAGTAATAAAATGTTGCCGAAATTAATTTTTTAAGCATTTTTGACTGTGAGTTGTATTTTAAGGGCTTAGGCTAATTAACTTATATCTAGATTTCTGCAGAGACCTAGAGAAAGGTCTATTCAATGTAATATTGAATTCCATTAAATTTTCGTAAAAATTGTAAACGTAAAAATAGATATAGCATTAAAAAATTCTCGAAATGCATTTTTAAGGATTTATGACTGTGGGGTGTATCTTAAGGGCTTAGGCTAATTAACTTGAGTCTAGATGTTTACAGAGACCTTGAGAAATATCTATTTAATGTTATATTGAATTTTGGTAAATTGCAGTAAAAAATTGTAAACTTTAAAATAGATTCAGTATTAAATTTGGCCGAAATTAATTTTTTAAGCATTTTTATCTCTGGGGTGTTTTTTAAGGGCTTAGGCTAATTAACTTAAATCTAGATTTTTGCAAAAACCTCAAAATAGGTATGTTCAATGTATTATTGAATTTTGTTGAATTGCAGTAAAAAATTGTAAACTTTAAAATAGATTCAGTATTAAATTTGGCCGAAATTCATTTTTTAAGCATTTTTATCTGTGGGGTGTTTTTTAAGGGCTTAGGCTAATTAACTTAAATCTAGATTTTTGCAAAAACTTTAAAATAGGTATATTCAATGTATTATTGAATTTTGTTAAATTGCAGTAAAAATTGTAAACTTTAAAATAGATACAATATTAAATTTGGCCGAAATTCATTTCTCAAGCATTTATATCTGTGGGGTGTATTTTAAGGGCTTAGGCTAACTAACTTAAATCTAGATTTTTGCAAAAACCTCGAAATACGTATTTTCAATGTAATATTAAATTTCAGTAAATTTTAGTAAAAAATTGTAAACGTAAAAATAGTTTTGCGTGGAGCTTTTTTTCAAGATTAAAAAATTTAACAAAAAACTTTTAAATATATATTAAATAATCAGATTCATATTATCTACGTTTTACCATATTATTGATAATATTTTTAAAGTCTATTCGTTTTTTATTAATAAGAAACTAATAATTGATCTAACTTATCCAATTATGTCACGACCACAAATTTCGTAGTAAAAAAGAAGGAGCTGTCATTTTGAATTATGTGATTTTATAGCACAACTCATAAAAAATGAAGACAAACGAAGAAACTCTTAATTGCAGCTTCTTAGAAGTTTCCATTCCACGATTGAATATTTGCCTATGATTGCTTAGCAATTACGTAATATTTACTCTAGATCTTAGTTCAGATTTAACATTCTTACAAATTTGTCGATATCTTGAACGCAATATTGTACAAATTATAATTATCACCCGAAATTATTCCATTATTTAAAATAGTGTCGCTGTATCCTGTCTTGTAATTGTCATTTTATCCAAATAAATATTACAATAATAAATTTTAAAACCATAAATTTTTCCGTCTTTGTGAACAGAATAAAGTAATAAAAACCAAGAAGTTATTGAAGTTTTTCAAAAACTTTGGAATGGGTACTGTAATATTTGTTTGAACGAATACATTTTATAGAAGAAGAAGATTGTTTTGTGTACATGATTTTATCAGAATAATTTAGCAGATAAAAAAGATAGGGAATGGGATATATTGTGAAATATTTTGTTACAACATTCATTAGCCACAAAACGATTCGAACATTCTCTGTAAATTAATATGAGGATCTTCTGTACTTTGCTCCTTGCTTCAGCGGTATTATTCAAGTCTGTTGGTAAATATATCTTTGCATACATAATTTTATTCATAGCCTCCTGCATCTTAATAACAGTATGTATATGTTATATCATTAGCAGCATTATAATTATTATTTTCATCATTACAATATGATGAGGTAGAAATAAAGGTTTGTTTTGAACAAAGAAACGACGAAAAAATGTACTGAAACAAAAGTAAAAAATAACAGGTTCATGTTAAGCAATACGAATATTAAAAACCATTCAATTGTTTTTAATTGCGATATTGATAAGAAGAAAAATCATGACTGAACTTCGAAACGGTTTTGTAAAAAAATTACCTGAAACACAATTCAATACCTAGTTTTTCTGTGTTCACATAGCTCTTGCATTAACCATAACCCAATAGGCAAGTCTTTACATTATAGGCAAAAAATAATACTTAGGATGTGTTATAAAAGTATTCTGGTTCAAGAAAATAATCCCCCAGATATTTATACTAAAGACATGTGAGTGCATTCTTCTCACAGAGTATGTGCTGAACTGTATTCTCGCAACAATCAGACTTTAGGCTATGTAGCACGTTTTCCATCCCCATATTGGTTAACCATCTTAAGACGTTTTCTTTTCAAGTTAAGGAGTTTTTTAGACCCTCTGTTACACGTATTAATTATAAACATTTTGGTATGCAATATTTTTTGGATTTATCTCTTAGATTTCTCGTGTGTCCTTTAAGAACCATCTTTTGATGGTTTGAACATATTATTAATGTAGATGTGAACCTTAGCATTACTAAGGTTGCATCTTATTATGAGTCTAAGGGCCACCACTACACCATTGCTCAAGTATTTTGAGCGAAAATTGTTCAACTACCTTGAGCGAAGATTTTTCGTTTTCAACTAAATTGCTCTCATATTTTCTCTTGCAAGAAAGAACAAGTTAGCAACGTCACCCTATGTGTAAAAGCCTGGTTAATTTAGAACCCGAATTAGATCCTTGTTTACGACTTAAGCGTATAAGATTGCAAGCTTTCTTTTTTAATTTATTTCCATGTACTGAAGTGAATACCATCATACTTCGAAAACAAGAAGCGAATTTACCTTTCCGCAGTGTCAATAAAAATTCACATTTGATCAGGATCGTGTATAGAATTTACGTTTGCAAATGAAATATTGGAATTGCTGCTTCACCTTTTTAAAAAATGCTTCGGGTACGGTAGGTGAAAGCATGAAGAGCATCGACAGTCACCTACCTTTATAAGAGACAAATTCATAGCTATGTAGAGATTTTTCTAAAAGAATTTCCCCACTCATGTGAGGATCGACTAATTTTTTATGTCTTCTTCCAGAAAAGGACTTTAAAATAATTGGCCTTAAGGATTTTGGCTAATAGTAGTTGTCCTGAGCCGGCTTAGAAATAAATTTTTCTTTGACCTTTTCCAAGCTAAGGCGGTATCAACAAAGACTTCAACGTAAGAATCAGGACAGCTATCCTTCTATGGGATGTTGCTGGTTCGGCAAACAATCCACGATTCCTCGTGATCAGCTTTGTTAGCTTTGGACGTTTCTTGATGTCCTTTACTTTGATATTAGTTCCCTCCAACATATTTAAATCGTTGACGCCTTCTACGAGCTAAGTTAAGCAAACCTCGTATCTTTTGATGCTACAGTCTTGTAATCTAGATAGAACCTTCTTCACTAGTCTGGTTGTTGTCGAGTTTGATTTCAGGAAATCAAATCTGTATTTGCTAATCTGTCCGCTCTGTGCTAACAGACTGTGGGTTTTACAACTGCACAAACGCTGCATAGCGAAGGAATGAAAAAACTCATTCGTTTTCCCCTTCAATTCGTCAGTGTGCGATTTTTGTTAAGTTGAAAAAGACGCGGACCTTTAGTAGCACTGCAGGTGGTCTGGAAGGGCCTTGTTATATGATGTTGATAGGTCTCTTGTTTCCAGCTACATCTAATCTCTGCCAAACTTCAGTGCACTGTTATCGGCAACAAGTTCTTTTTTAAGTTCCTACCTGAGAGGTCTCTTAGTCTAATTGGCTTTCCAATTAGCATCTAAAACTCTTTCTTACAGTGCAGGACATTCTAATTCTTTATGGTTTAAAAGTTTCGATTGACGCTTAAGCATCAAATTCAGTATATATTCTTTCAAGCCCATACTTACGCCTAGCAAATAGGATCACTACCAAACTATCCGAATTTACCAGATCCTTAGAATGCAACCTACGTCTAAGAGGTTGCTGGGTATTTCAGGGACAGAATTTTAAGATTCTATTCCCTAGAAATATTCATCCGTCGGCATGGTAGTTAACACCTTAGAATAAACGCTTTTTCTTTGGAACCATCCCTGGGCCAATGTCCGCGACAATGTCCCTCTGTCCTCAAGGCCAGGATGCGCCCAGTGGCATGGTCAAAGGCCACAACCTGGAGATGACATCATACAAAAAGATCAACAAGGTGCTATATCATGAGTTGTAAAGTCTGAAATTCGCAGATATACAACACAATTCATTATATTGGTAAACTCGATTGTGTTTTTTATTATCACCTATTTACTAGTTGATTAAAGAGATATTGTCTTCTAACCTATATCTTTGATATTTTTGTTTCTTCAGAAGGTAGTAAATAAGTCTCAGGTATCAGCTTACTAGGTTATACTTTAAACAAAGGAGTTATTTGAAATTTTCACATGCTTGCGATAGTTGGATTATTTTCTTATCGAATTGAAATTTCAGGATAAAATATTACACTCAAAAAAATTGTTGATTGAGACAACTATTTAGTTAGTAGTATCTGGTGCTGCTATTTTATTAGATGATACTGCTATTTTGTTAGTTGGGTTAACCCTTTACTTAGTTGTTGGTACTATTTGAATAGTCACAGTACCTAATGTAATATGGAGTGACTCTTCAGATAGTACTAACAACTATGTAAATGGTTATCCCATTTAACAAAATAGCACATATTTTCGCCCAAATAAACACTTTTTCAGTGTAGTGGCATAAGGTAACGTCACTAGTCAGTGACATGCGACCGGTTAGTGACACCCTGGATGAATTTCTTTGTTAATTGACAAATTGAAATGAAATCAAAATGTAAATGAAGGCGTTGTAAAAAGTTGCATCTGCTAATATAAAATTGCACATAAATATGTGCGAGAAAAAATTTTGAAAGCAGTAGGGAGAGTTACAATTACGGAGAGTGCGCAGCAAATAGAGGCAGGTCCAAATTTGTGTTTCGGTGAGTTATATCTAAAGGTCAAATGTTCGTATAATGATTCATTATCTGAAATAATATTAATCGGTGAAAGATATTAGTAAAGAAACTCATCAGTGACAGGATCAAGGAAAATAAATTTTAAAGAGTCTCAATCGTGTTTGAAGGGGAAAAAACCTTATTGCTGTTAATTTTTATGTTTTTTTGCAACTTTTGTCCAACTTGAATTGTCATTCTTATCGCAATAATTTGTAGGGATTTTAACAGAATTAAGTAATTGTATAGGGTCTCCAGGATTTTTAGGAGCTTAGGGTATTTGACAATGTTCTAGAAAATTTAAAGAGTTTCCAAAAATTTAAGAGGTCTTAAAAGGATATCAAACATACTGCATTTTTTTAACTTAAGAAATTTTAACGCGATACAACGTTTCTATTGAGAACCTTACGATATAAATTAAATGGAATTAAAGTTTAAAGGACTTCTAGGGTATCCTATGCTACATTTCTTTCAGCAAACCTCGTCTCTTTATTCAGTTTGATATGATTTAAAACAATAGAATATTTTCACAGAAATTTCAAAAAATACATAAAAGAATTAACCGGATCCTGCGAATGTCAATTTCCTACATTCATCGTCAAGAAGATTTTCCAGGTTCCATGATGTTTTCACTTTGAATTAGTTCTCCTAATTTAGGCAACAACTTCCATTGGAGACTTAAATTTTGTTACGTTTGCGGAAAAAACTCTCTTATTGAAAACCTATTATTTTCTGATATAATTTTTAAATAACTAAAAGGATTTCCAGCCATTAAAAACTTTGTCCTTATGTTTCAGTGTGCGTCTACGTCGACTGGAGTGATGTCACAATCTTAAAGGGTACCCCAGAAAACATACAAAATCTTCGAATGAATCCCTTTGAACGAGCTAGACTTCCTCTAACTCTTATAGTACGGGGTCAAACCATTGTTGGATGGCGCGACGAAAATACCAATACACTTCGTGGGTTCTATGATGATAGACCAGGCGAAAATCAAGGCTTCGCGGTTGGAAAACACGTTGGTGGCCATTCGTATACTCCAATTTCATTCAACAATCTTGTGAAATTAGGTATAGGCCATGTTTTACCACAGCACCTACACAAAGAAAATGAGCACATGCATATGTATCTTGGACGCCGTGCTCCTGGATATTAATAAAGCAGAAGCAAAGACGAAAGGAGTGCATGAAACTTCTAGAAGAAGTCAAAATTACATCAAAAAGTGAATCTCACTTGAGATTAAAAATTGTAGTTGGGAATGAAGAAAATATATCATTCGGTTAACCAATCTTCTTAAAAACACCTGCTTTAATTTCTTGCCCTATTCATTATATCAGAATTTTATTAAAGCATGTAGAGGTTATCAGGGAAGAAGTCAGTGATACATTTGTGCATGTCCTACACAGTTTCATCAAATTTTAGAAGCAAAATTTGATCGCTTCAAATTATTGATTTGGTTTATGAAAAAATGCGAAGCGCGTCATTCACTTGAGCCACATCGACTGGCTTTAGAGAAACCTGAATGTTGATGGTTTTCCTGCTCCCAAAGCATTGCTCTTTCGCTCCTAGAAACCTGTCTAAAAATTTTATATTTTGTTTCCAAAATCATATCCTTTTATTTGGATGCTATTGTTAATCCGCGTTTGGATAGTATGCCCACAAAGGCGGAGAGTATACGGTGTTGGATTGAAAACAAGCTGTTATGATTCATTGTTTCTTGTTCTCTTGGGTTTTTGACACTTCTTGATAATCTACATTCTTTGTTTAGGCCGCCAAAAAATTTTCGGTGGCCTAAAATCTGACGAACTGACAGGGCCACTTTACCGAAACTCCTCTACCGATCCAGTGACCGCTGAAGTCACAATTCAGTACTTAACTCGCGATGGTTACAAAAAGATGTATCGATCATTTTGTCTGAATGAGCCCACAACTCATTATGGTAATTTAATTCCAATGTAACTTTAGCTTTTTAGTCCAGGCATCCCGGAGATATTTTTGAAAAAAGTTTCATAAAATGGCGTTTGCGTAGATAGACCCGCCCATTAAATTCTAAAGCAATATGTTCCACATCAAAATTAAACTAGAAGAATTTCTGACAATTTTGAGTGCAAACAAAATCTTCTATCTTTAATAGGTGCCGAGTTATGGTCCTTCAGTGAACCTGGATTAAAAAAAAAAGAGTCGAAAAACCCATTTCCAGAAGTTTGTATCTGTACTTCGGAACCTGTTAATTTTACAAAAAAAATTCAAAAGTTAATTCAAAGTGAATGCAATTTCGAGTACTTCTGAGAAAAATGCAATGATCTAACGACAATAGGTCATAAGTTGTGGCCTCGCAAATTTGACCGCTTTTGACCTATTTTTCAGGTCAAATTACTTGTGTTTAGTATTTTCAAAATACTTAACTTCTCCGTGAAGCTACATTAGTGGAACAAGAAAGAAAGTTGCAAGGCAGAAAATTTTGCGCAAACTGAAAAAAAATATAATCTTCTAGTCTTCATACATCAAAAGTTATGACTCTTTAAAGCCACATAATTTTTTTCCTATTTTGAGCTATTTATAGCCAAAAAAGTTTGTTCAAAACTGCTCGTTTCGTACGTATCTTACAACACCACTTCAAAAGAACAAATTATAAAGGACTTAATTCTGCGTAAAACAAAAAAAAATGTTTTAGCTCATATAGGTCAAGATTTATGACCATAAAACTTTGACCCTTTTCTATATATCCTTATCTATATGAGCTGAAACATTTTATTTTTTTTAATATACGCAAAATTTATTCCTTTATAATTTATTTTGTTTCCATGTTTCTTTAGGATATGCACGGTACAAGCAATTTTTAAAAAACTCGTATGGATATAAATAGCTGAAAATAGCAAAAAAACTATGTTTTTTGAAAAAGTCAGAACTCGTGATCTATGAAGACTAGAAGATTATATTTTTTTTAGATTTACGCAAAATTCCCTGCCCTACAACTTTTTCTCTTAGACCACTCATGCAGCTTCACCAAGAAGTGTAGTATTTAAAAAAAATTGAATACGAGTAATTTGCCCTGAAAAATAGATCAAAAGCGGTCAACTTTGCGAGGTCATAACTTATGACCTATTGACGCCAGATCATTGCATTTTTTCTAGAATTACTGCAAATTGCGTCTACTCTAATTTAACTTTTAAACTTTTTTGTATTAACGAACTCGTTCCAAATTACCGATAGAAACTTTAGAATTGGGTTTTTCGCCTCTTTCTTCTAAAAAATCCGGGTTCTTTAAAGGGCCATAACTCGGCAGCTATTGAAGATAGAATGTTTTTTTGTGCTTAAATTTTTCAGAATGTCCTCTAGTTTAATACTGATATTAAATGTTTTGGTCTCAAATGCAATGGGGTGGGTCAGTCTACGCAAACGTGATTTATGGAAGTTTCTTCAAAAATATATCCGGGACACACGGATGTAATTTCTAGAAAACTTAGAATTTTAATCAGGGCTTTTATATACCTGGACTATTTCTTCTTAAAAGCTGCTTATTCTTTAAAATAATATTTACATCTTTTTAATTTCTCACGAAACAAAGGTAGAAAAAAACTTATTGATTCCTTATCCGAATTCTTTTGTGGTAAAGGTAGTGATTTTCAAAGCACAGTATTTTATAGGAATCTTTATGGTTTGTATTGAAAATTTTTAATCATTTACAAAAATTATTAAATTTAAAATTAAAATTAACAAAACCTATTTAATTCCGTGACAAATTTTACTTGCCCTGAAATTCACCAACCGCACCGAATACATTTTTTTACACTACTAAAAGTAAATTAAATAAAATTAAATAATTTACTAAAAACAATATTTTCTGAAACCAAAAAAAATAATAATTTGAAATATATATAATCTTCTTCTATTTTATGAAAGAATTATTGCATAATTTTTATTTGATTTTGAGGTAAGTTTTACCAAACCTTTTAGGGACTGAAAAAAGATCTCAAATAAATTATCCGACAGTAAAAAAAATTTGTCTATGTTTAAAAGTCTATATAATTTAATTTACAAAATTTTGTAATTCATGAAATCAAAACCAAATGCTGTTCCCTAAATTTGGACAAAAAATCGAATGAACGACAAATTATTGCTGTGTAGCCATTAAAAAATTAAATTGCGGGATAAAAGTTTTTACAAAGCTAAAATAAAAAATTTCCTGTCTTGCGTTACATTCTTATCAGATGCAACATTTTGCATGCAGCTCCTTTTCGAAATTAAAGAATGTAACAAATAATTTTTAAACATATATGTTAAATAATCAGATCAATGTGTTTACTGTTTACCATATCAATGATTTTATTCTTAGGAGTTATTCGTTTTTTATTAACAAGAAGCATATAATTTATCTAAATTATCCAATTATATTACGAAAAAATCTTTTTAGTAAAAAAGAGAAATCGGGAACTTTTTATTATGTGATTTGACGTGGCATCTGATAACAAATGAACACAAGCGAAGAAACTCATAATTTTCGCTGCGTAGAAGTTTCCAGTTCACCATTAAATATTTTTTTATTATTGCTTCGCAATTGCGTAATATTTATTCATGAGCTTGGTCCATATTTAACATCTTTACAAATTTTGCGATATCTTAAACCTAATATTGTGCGCATTTTAGAAAATAATGAAAGGATTTTTCTTTAAGTATCGTAGATTTTTACTTTTGTTGATTCCAATAATAATGATTAAATTCCAATCCCGATATTCAAAATAATGTCACTATGCCTTGCCATTGTCATTTTGTAGAAATAAATATTAGTATACTAAATTTTTAAACTATAAGTTTGTCCGTGTTTTGAAATCAAATAAAGTAATAATAATTTTTTTTAAATAGAATATTAATAAAGAATTTATTGATTCTTTTGAAACACATTGGAAGGGGGCTTTTAACATTTTTTGGCACTAATACGTTTTTTAGAGGAATAAAAATTTATTGTGTACATGATTTAATCAGAATAATTTAGAAGATAAAATAAGATAGGGAATGGTATATATTCTGAAACATTTGTTCACAAGATTCGTTAGTTACAATGCAGTCTGGAGTTTCATGTAAATCAGTTTCCTGTTCGCTGAAAAATATGAGGGTCTTCTGTACTTTGCTCCTTGCTTCAGCGGTATTAGTCAAGTCTATTGGTAAATATATCTGTACATTAGGGTGATCCAAAAAATCCTCCCTCCCCCCCAAAAAAAGTTTTTATTTTCGAAAAATTGAACACATGTTCCAGGTTTTCAGCGAAACGTGCCAAATTTTTAAGGAATTTAAGAGGCGTGTCTAAGAAATAAAACAATACCAATAAATTTTTTTACACCCCCTCCCCCGCCAAACGTCCTAAATATGACCCAAAAATAAAAAATAAAATTTTTTAACGTATTATTGTTACCTTTAGCAATTTTCGTCGTCTTTTTCCCATAAATAATTACTAACGGACAATTTAAATAATCTTCATGACTTTTTAAACAAATTCAAATTGTTTAAACAAACTTTATAAGAACTTTCGAGTAGTAAAACAGAGATATTAACTTTCTTTTCAAATGAGTATCCTATGCTACATTTATTTGAATAATTACATAATTTTGATACATTTCTTTCAGTGTTTAATAACCACTTTTTAATTGTTAATTTAATATAATTTGTCTACATTGTCCATCAAGCTAGCAATTCTCCAATCGAGAATTTTAAATTCCTATGCATCAAAATTTTGGGCTTTTTTGGGCTCTTAAACGCGCTAACTACCAATTTCGAAAAACCACCTCTACGAAAATTGAAAGTACCCCCCATGTGAAAACAGCAACTAGGAAAAAACAAAGTACACCTAAATTTTTGTCTTATTTTGGGCTTTCGAATGCACGGAAAAAAATCTAAAAACCACCCCTATATGCAAAAAACCACCCGCTTTGCCAAAAATTAAATCTGAAGAAAAAAAACGGATTAGAATTTAAGACTTATTTCAAGCCCTCGAATGCACTACAAAAAAGTTCAAAAACCACCCTAACGTAAAAAAATCACCACCTTCGAAAAAACTCAAACCTAGAAAAAATCAAATAGAAGGCAGTGTTGGCCCTTTCTTGGGCTCTCGAATGCTTGAAACTTTCTTTTTGCAAAATCCACCCCTAAATCTAAAAAATCAAACGCATGCATATAAATTGGGATGTAAATTTTTAAGGAGGCCAAAAATAAGAGGCTATACAAGGTATAAAATTTCGAGTAAACATTATTTTTTGAGAAAGTCATCTTCGTGGCGTTAAGGGTTTGTTTTTTAACGTTAAATATTGGAGCCTAAAAGTCGATGTTGGAATTTCTGAAAATCCCAAAAAACACAGGCACTATCGAAACTGTTAAATTTTAAAAAGATTATTTTGTGACATAGTCAGATATGTGGAGCAATTAAAGGTTGCTTTTTAACTTTAAGGGTTAGAGATCAAAAATTTCTCAAGAGCCCAAAAATCAGAGATTCTGATGATACCGTAAAATTTTGAAATCACTAGAGTCTCTGACTTTTGGGCGCTTTAAAAATACCAACCCCGATTTTTAAGCTCTAACACTTAACGTTAAAAAATAGCCCCTTATTATCAGGCAGATATGACTTAATCAAAAAATAATCTTTTGCGAACTTAATTGCATCAACAGAGTCTCTGATTTTTAAGCTCTTGAAAAATACCATTACCGATTTTTGATCTCTAGCCCTTAACGTTAAAAAACAACCGCTTAAAATCACGCACACATGACTTTTTTAAAAAATAATCATTTTGGGAATTTTACAGTTTCAATAGAGCCTCTGATTTTTGGGCTCTGGAGAAATACCAAAACCGGTTTTTGGGCTTTAGCACTTAACGTTAAAAAGAAACCCTTTGATACCTCACAGATATGATATAGTCACAAAATAATCTTTTTAGAATTTTACAGTTTTAATAGTGTCTGTGTTTTTTGGGCGTCTTAGAAATTCTATCACCGACTTTTGGGCTCCAATCTTTAACGTTAAAAAGCAAACCCTTTACGCCACGCAGATGACTTCCTCAAAAAAAAATGTTTACTCGAAATTTTATAGGTTGTATAGTCTCTCAGTTTTGGGCTCCTAAAAACTCAAATTTGAATTTATATGCGTTTTTTGATTTTTCAAATGCAGGGGTGGATTTTTCAAAAATAAAGTTTCAAGCATTTGAGTGCCCAAGAAAGCGCCAACACTGCCTTTAAATTTTTTTTTTCAGGTTTGAGTTATTTCCAAGGTTGTGATTTTTTTCGTAAGGGGCATATTTGAATAGTTTTTGTAGTGCATACAAGGGCCTGAAATAAGTTTTAAATTCTAATCCGCTTTTTTTTCTTTAGATTTTGGAATTCATTTCTGGACATTCGAAAGTCCAAAATAAGATGACAATTTGGGTGTACTTTGTTTTTTCCGAGTTGCCGTTTTCACCTAGGGGGTGGTTTCATTTTTCTTAAGGGTGGTTTTTGGAAATTGGTTGTTGGCGCCTTTAAGAGCCCAAAAAAAGCCCCAAATTCTGACGTGTTTAAATTTAAATTTTTTTAGATTTTCATACAGTGGAGGTGCTGGCTTGATTCAAGCCAGCCACTCAAATCGAAATTTGAATTTTTGAAAAAAGTAGTGGAGCCCAAAAATCGGCAGCGCAGCCCAAAAAAAGCCCAAAACGGCCCAAAATTCTTATGCAAAGAAATTTGGGAACCTACCACCTGGCAAGCTAGGACTGTTGGTTAATTCTAGTACAATCATCTGCTGTCCAAAAGCTTAACCTAGTACTTCAAATTTGCCATTGATGTCACTTTCGCGCCCATGATAGTTTTCTTTCTTCTTAATTATTAAGTACGTATTAGCTAAAATATATACTGCAAATCCTAGTAGGCAAAAATCTTAAAAATCGAGAAATTTATGAGGTAAAAACTATTACTAGCATAAGATAAAGAAACCATTCAGTGACACGCTGTCTGTAAGTGACACCCTTGACGAATTTCTTTAAAAATTAAATAAAAATTAATAAAAATTAAATCAAAATAAATTTAATTGAAATCAGGACGTTGATAAAGGCTTCATAAAAACTAGCATACTTCAAAATTAAATTGCATATAAATAAGCCCGGGAAATAATTTTCAAACCTGTGTATCAAAGATTTTCAAAAATCGGTTGTGTCACCGGTCATCGTGCCAAATAACAAGGTGAAGTGTATTTCAGAGAATTTGTGTTTCTGTGAGTGATATATGATGGGAAAAGGTTAGTATACTCATTCATTATGAGCAATGATATTAACCAGTCAGAGAATTCGTGAAGGAACACATCAGTGACAGGATCAAGGAAAATGAATTTTAAGGAGAATCATTCGTGTCTGGATGAAAAAAAGTTATTGCTGTCAATTTTAATGTTTTTTGCAACTTGCCTCTAACTTTAATGGTCGTTCTTCTGAAAAAAATTCATGAAAAGTGTGTTGTTAGCATCGCGCGTCAGTGAATCCATTTGATGTTATGGTATCCGGGAGCATAGCCAAACGCGCATATCAAATAACATCCTCTATTCTTTAATCATCCTGTTTCTCCTCAAGTCACAAGTAAGGAGCTTTTCTTTAATTACAATATAAAACACTTATCACTTTCTTTCTAGTTCATACTAGCCTTTATATATTCATTAGCATACTACTAACTACCCTGTCAGTGATAGGGGAAAAGCACTGTCATTGAAAGGTGCACAGGTCTTACTGAAACATCCACTCGTACGAAGCACATAAAAAATGAATAATTATCAACAAGCAATGCAAACTTTCCTTCAATTATATTTTTAATATTAAAAAGCAACTACTTAACTTAAACTTACTAACAGTTTTACTAACTGGTGTATTTACCTCATACAAACTTTTATGTCATGTCGATTTTTGAAATTCACAAAATGTGGCTTTTCAGTCTACCCTTAAGGATTTTAAGAGTTTTCAAGAATCTTTATCTAGCGTCAGTGGAATTCAAAGTTTTAAACATTTTTAAAAAAATTTTTTAAAATATTACACATTTTACGATTATTTACAAGATTTTGAAGTATTACAAAAGATCTGTAGGGATTTTACCAGAATTAAGCAATTGTTTAGAATTTCAAAGGATTTGAAAGATTTTTGGGGTTTTTTACAAGATTCTGGGAAACTTAAAGAGATTGCTAAAATTTTAAGAGCTCTTAAAGTGATATCTACGATATGAAAGCATTTTAAAAAATTCAAGAAATATTAACGCAATACAACGTTTTTTCAGAGAACATTACGAAGCAAATAAAATAAGATAAACATATTTTGAAACACATTTCCAAATATATATAAAACATTTAAACGGATCCTCAGAATGTCAATTTTTCTTATTCATCTTTCAGAAGATTTTTTAGGTACCATGATGTTTTCACTTCAAACCGGGTATCCTAAATAAAGCAACAAATTCTACGAGATAAATTTTGTTCCATGTATGGACGGACCCCCTTTTTGATAATCTACCATTTTATAATATAAATATTAAATAACGACAGGATTTTTCTACATCAAAAACTTTGTCCCAATGTTTCAGTTTGTCCTTATGTCAACTGGACTGATGTGACAATCTTAGAGGGCACCCAAGAAAATATAAAGAATCTTCGAATCAACCCCTATGATGATGCTAGACTTCCTATAACTCTAATAGTAATGGGTCAGACCATTGTTGGATGGCGGGATGAAATTACTAATAAATTTCGTTCACTATATGACGGCAGACCAGGCAGAAGTGAAGGCTTACCGGTTGGGAAACATGTTGGCGGCCATTCGTATGTTCTAATTTCATTTGGCAATCTTGTGAAAATGGGTTTAGGCAAAGTTTTGCCAGAGCATCTTCACAAAGAAAATCAGCACGAGCATATGTATGCTGGACACCGTGCTGCCGGATTTTAATCAATCAGAAGCAAAGACGACAGGACTACATGAAAATACTAGAAGAAGTTAAAACTACATCTAAAAGTCAATTCATTGTATTTTTAAGTTAATAGTAATTTCTAATGGACGATTATCTACAATGAATATATTGTTCCAACATGAGATTTAAACTTATATTCAGAAATTAATAAAATGCACCATTTGATTAAATAAACATCTCAAAAAGATCTGATTTTATTTCCTGTCCCACTGATCCAATTAGAATTTTATTAAAGCATACAGAATTAACAGCGAAAGAAGCCATTGATATTGTCTTGCTAACATAGCCTTAGAACAAATTTTTCAAATTCTAGAAGGAATGCTAGACGCTTGAAATGATTGATTTTTTATCCGAAGAAATGCAAAGCGTGTCATAAACTTGAGATAGATCGCTCTTCCTCTCCTGGATGCCGGCCTCAAAATTTTACATTAGTTCATCAAAATGATACCCTTCCACTAAACTTCATGGTCCGCGTTTGGAAAGTTTGCACACAGATGCGGAAATTCTCTGTCGTTATTTGGTTACAAGCTGTTCTGATTTGCTGTTTAATGTTCTCTTGGGTTGCTGACATTTCTTTATTATCTACATTCTTTGTCTACCCCATGAAAAAAAATCCGATTATGTAAGGTTTGACGAGTTGACAGGTCAATTGATCAGATTTCCTCTGACGATCCAGTGACCGATGAATTCGGGATTCAGTACTTCACTCGCGATTGTCGAATAATGCGCTGGACAACCGTCATTTTTAAACCACATTTCTGTTTCCCTTCCAAGCTTAGGTCTTCAAGCAATGTAGAAAGTTAATTTTCCAAATTTACGATTGTTCTCTTTTATCTGCTAAAACATAAAGGTTCTGATGCCTTGCAGATTTAATGCCTTCCAAACACTGGTTAAAGACATTCTAATAATATTTTTTTGGGTAATTGTTTTTTTCAATTGTACACGAGAGATAACATGCTTGTCAATGCACACGCTCGCGTCTTATCTGATTAGATATGTAAAGTATTAGAGAAAGTAGTTTTAGATAGGATTGTGTAATAAAGAACATTCATGTGTAAAAATATTTTATTCAGCAACAGACCTAGAATAATTTACATTTCTTCAACTATATTTTTTTAGTTTTAACTTAATTCAATTATAACTAATCTTTTTGTCTATACTATTCCCATTATTCGCATTCAAATCTTTGTGCTACTTCGACACAGGCTTGCCAAGAAAACAATAACGAGCACAGCGAGATGAATAATCTTTTAGGTATTTTTTTGGAAGCTAGCAATATGAATATTACGACTAATTTAAGCCATTCTAAATCATGAATCACCCTGTGTCTTTACCAGAAACTTACATAATTCGTTGACATCTTATGCTCCTTCTTCTTTTAAAAACAACTTCTCTTTATCCTTTCTCTAACTTTTCCTTTAGATAGTTTTCTAAAACCCGATTTCACTTAAATCTTTATCTCTAATTTCTACCAAAAATATGCGCTTGCCTTTGTTTTCTTGCCCAACCTTTTTATGCTTTGCTTTTTCTTACTTTTGTTTAAAATAATTAAATAAGCTACTTAAATCTCTCTCTTAGAATATTTCTTAGACCTTGTTACAAGCTAAAACCTTGTTCATCTGGTTCTCATCTTAAATGATTTAACCTGCACCCATATTATAAGCGTCTTTATCTTTTCCGTTCTTTATCAGCGCACTTGATTCATCATCAGCTGTTTCCAGTTACCTGTCTTTCTTCCTCCTACGGATTCCCGGTTCTTGATCTTTCTCTTAATTCTCGTTTGTGATTTTTGGTAGTGGCTGTGCTTGTTATCTTTAGTGCTCTCCATCTCCTCACATTCTCATTATCTACAACATAGCCTGTCACTACTCTAGTCAACTTCAGAGCAAATTTTTTATTTTAAATGTCTATTTCCGTCCCAGAATCATTTTGAACCTCAAATTTATACTACGTGCACAAAAAGTTGATAAATCACCTTCATGCAAGTCGCTTACACTACAAAATAGACACTCGAAATTTTTATTCATGTCTGACTTCATCTCAGGTTTTCGGCATAATTCAATTCCCTAAGCTACTATATTTTATTTTATTTGTCAAAGAGAAAGGGTGCCGGCGCATAGGGGTGTTTGTAAGTCCCAAATTTGTATAATGCATTTGATTAGCTCAAGCTCATTGCTTTTACCTAGCTCTTGACTATTCTTCAAAAAAGCTATCTAATAGCTCGAAAGTACTTTTTTTTAAATTCTAAAATTAAAAATTGATATAACTCTTTGTATTACAATATTTTAATCTTTGGAACGTGCTTCATAATTAACATGGAGTTTTCTCAAGAATTGTTGCTTTTGACCAAACGTTCCTTTGGTGGTCTAATTTCTAAATAAAAAATTAAAAAAGTTATACAACTCTTTCTATCTAAAAATCGGCATGTTTAAAGACGCGTCATGCAAGATGGTTCGACGGAGCTAACTAGTAGCTCGAAAGTACTCTCTCGTTAAAAAAATCTTTTAATGCGTTGTAGGTATAAATTTTCTTGGGCCTTCTGTGAAATTAATTTTTTTTAATTTACGCCACCATGTCCCGGAAACATATAAATAGAAGATTTATGCACCATAAAGTCTGTTTCCTGATTTTTAGTTTGCGTCGAGGTCAACTGGAATGGTCTCTCCATGTTGGAAGAAAATCCAAAAACTCTAAAATATCATCGAGCCACTTCCAAAGATCCAGCCTATCCTCCTACTGCTTTCCTGGTAAAGCATCGAATCAGCAACGGAAGACGTGAAAAGAAAAATATAGCTCATGAAGTATATGACGACAAATCAGACGACAGGAAAAGCATTCCAGGTAGAAGACATTTACGAGAATATAAGTATCTTTTCGATATATTTATCAAAAGTAGGTAATTAAGAGCAGGCAGCAAAGTGTCAGAGCACCTACAAGATAAGCATCTTGAAAAAAACCATAGTTCAGATTGTGTTGTGGAATCATCAGGCCATCAAAAGCTAGGAAACTTGGGTACGATAATGAAGCAGAAACTTAAGCGGAATCAGTGCATTAAAACATTACAAGAAATTTAAATTAGACATGAAAGTCTATCTATTGTTTTTTTTAATAAAGCAAAGAAAGAATTTGTGCGTTATGGACAGCAGTACCTCTGGAACATGTCAATTCAGAAATATAAAATCAAGCTTATGTTTTGTTTTTCAGTTAAATATGCTTCTTTTAACTCAAGGAAACTTTGACAAAAGTTTTACAGTAGAAAAAAATATGTAATTACTTTTAAATCATAAAAATGAGTTTGCAAGTATGAAAGTGGAAAGTTTGGTTCAAAAATTTTCAGTCGGCACTATTTTGAGTCTTTTGCATGAAATGAATTAAAGTTTTATAATCGAGTTTCACTACTTATGAAATTTTTGCTAGGTTCTTTACTATTAAAAAGATTGTAATGCACTTTAAGATTGGTTAGTCTCACAGGAAAAACAGAACAAAAACTTTACATCAATTTCCGACGAAAGATTCACCGTAACAAAAATTAACCTTGTTAAACAAACTTTAGACGAACCTGAAATAATTTCGGGTTTTCAACCTGTCTCGGAATAATTTTTCAGTGAAAAATTTTCTCCTGATATGCACTTGATAGCAGTGTGAAGAACAGGAAATTATTAATGAAATTGGTTTGGGAATTAAAGAAATTTAATAATATAAGCTGTACAAATTTAAATATTGTTAGTGTTATTCATTGTGCTAATATGATGAACTTTGTTGATTATTTTTAACAAATTCTATACGGTTTGCAGATGAGTATCTTAAGTAAATAGAAATAAGATAACTTTAAGAGTTGTGCATTAATTCCATAATAATATGTATAAAAAGTATTTTTTTGGTAAAACAAATCAGAACATTAAAATTTTATAGTGAAATGAATAACATCAACCATTTTTATAGTCGTAAAAATATAATTATAACATTTTTATCATTTTTTTAAATTTCCCGCCCTTATATATTTCTTTAATTGCATATATTTTTCAAACTTTGCACCATTTTTTTATTATACTATATTGCACGTAAGACAAATTTTATTTTATTAATATTTTTGTCGTAATATTTTAAACGAAATGCGAGAAGAAGTTTTTGGTAAGGAGGGCATGGCGTAATCTTTAAAGATAGTTAATATGATTTTTGAGTCAAGTTCTTTATTCACATTCACAAAAAATACATTTTTATTCACCCACTATAAGTATAATTATTTTTAAAATAACAATTAAGTAAATGAAAAGCTATTTTAAATCTCGTCTCCGAATTTAAAGCTTAAATTCACTCATATTTTACGATTTTCTTATTGCTGCTAATGACATAGCAGACGACAGATTTTATTCCATCTTAGGATAAACTTTTGTCAAATAACATATAATCTTTGACAGCCGAAAAGTTTACAAGCAACTAAATTTTATTTTAGTTTTTTCTGTGTGTTTAAAAAATCCCAAACAGTATGTTTGGGACAATATTCAAAATGTTTCTTCTACTTTTCTTTGGTTGCATGAAAAATAAATCGTTTTTAAAACTGTACAGTTACTTTTAATAAATTAAATCGTTATATTTTGTTTTTATGTATTTAAATACTGAAACCTTAAAATTTATTTAAAAGATTCTGTTTGTATGCTTTTTGACTAGTTTCCTAAATAACTTCCTTGTTCATAAGAAGCAGGCTACAACATTCCGGTGATGAAAAATGTAATCTGGGAAAAAACATTCTATTACACTAAAAATTTGTATGCAAACTTTTTCTTGCACATAAATTGTTTTCTTATATAAAAAATCGAATAAACATAGTTTGGAAATTTCTTTTTAAACATTATTCTCTGATACATGCAGAATATAATGATTTTTTACCATGTTTTCCATTTTGGTATTATTTTAATGAAGTATTTTTTTGTGAAAAAATATTTTTTCGATGATATCTAGGTTGCTTTTGTGCGTCAAAACTAATGTTTTTGTCTGTAATAACTTAATTTTTTGTGATAAATTTAAAAACTTATAAGCTTAGACGTAAACAGATAAATTAATTTTTCTTCTAATAAGTAGGGCCAATTTTATATCGAATTTACTTTTTTTTAAAGGCACACGAATTTCTGAAAGTACATCGCATTTTCAAAAACTTTTTGAAATTTGGACATTCCTGATAAAAAGGGTTTCGCTTTCCTCTGAAATGTTTTTGTATATAAAAAATATTTTGGCATTGGTACAACACAGATGCTAGCAGTTTTACAAAAAAATGATCACTCCTACATTCTTTAGGGATAAAGAGTTTCATTGTATTCCACAATGTTTTTGAAAATATGCAAAGCATGTTTAAGTTAGGATAAATAAAAGTTTTTTGTACTTATGTTAAGTCTTTTTTCAAGCCAAATAATATAATAATCAACAACAAAAAATTGTATTTGATTTCAATAAATTGTTGGTTAAATTTAACCAGATATTCTTCCCTTCGAGGAATCGAATTATGTGAAAATCAAAAAATGGAAAGATTGCTAAACAACTTCAATAAAACAAGAAATAAGTAAAGTACTAGAATTTATGAATCTGAATGCGATAGATATCTCCAGGTTTTTTACCATAATTTTTTAAAAAGTTATTAACAATGCAAATTTCATGTTGCAAGATGTTAAACATTTTTCTCGTTAACGGCTAAATGAATTATCATGATTCTTCCGTTAATTTTTTTTTATCTATAATCGACAAATCTTCCTTTAAATACAAAAGCTATAAATTCATTTTAGAAATATCAATTGTTTATAAACAAATTAAACTTATTTTATTTCAAACAAAGTTTTAAACGTTTTTTCTTGCAAACGTAGGGGCGATTAAAATATTAATTTTACAACGAAAGAAATTCTTTTGATTTATGGTGGCATAATTCGGATAAATTTATCTAAGATAAAAATTGAACAACAAAAAAAGCAGATGTAAGCATACTTTCTGCTGTGTCTGAGTTATGTCCGATTTCACTATTTACATTTTATTTTGTGAGACATATTATTCGCATGTCATTGTTTTAATTGTCAAATTCAAGTCTTATCACAGAGACCAATAAAAATGAAATGTGGTATGTAATAAATGATAAACTCGCAACCTTAGTAGAGATTTAACTTTCTTGTAATACAATGTAATAACTTTTGTTTATTTTCAAAACTTTGTAAATCAATTAGTGTGGAGTGCGAAATTAAAGAGGGACTCATTTTTCGTAGAATAGTTAGTATTTACATTGAGAACAATAATTCTTTAGTAAAATAGTTTTCTCTGTCTGGAAGATATGAAGGCTCTTTGCACTCTATTCTTCGCCTCAGCAACTTTATTTAATTCGATTGGTAAATATGTTTACATAATTTATAAAAAACTTTTAAGTTTGAAACGAAAATCTATTTATTTTATTAAAATTGACGCATCTCGCGAACTCTTCAAGAAAATTAAAATTGGATTTAAAAAAAAATGGGTTCTTAGTTTTTTTTACTAAGAAATTTAAAATGATCTTGAGATATTTGTAAGTGCAAACAAGACACGCTGTGACAAAGTTTAATCTATCCAAAACATTTTATTTAAATAGTTTACAAATAATAAAAAATATTGCTGAAAGTTATCAATGACATTGGAAGAGATTGGAAAGCATTTTTTATCATATGTAGGTTGTTTACAGATGAATGATTTAACTGAATACTAAATAAAATTTTGTAAATATGTACAGAACTCTGACGCTGGAAAAATTAATAATTATGGATAAAACTTTACAATTTTTGATACCTTGAATGTCGAGTAACTTAAAAATAATAAAAGAGATTTCGGAATCTTATTGACAATGCCGGAAACATTTACAACTTATTTATAGAATGAGAAGTTTTGAAGAAGTGAGTAATTGTCCTGTTTATTAGATTTCTTAACAAATATGCACAGATCTCATAAGCAAAAAATAAAAAAATATAAAAAAAATGAATGATATAATTTGCATCGCAGTCCGAAATTATGAGCTGCAAATCTGAATTTTGTATTTCTTATATCATTTTCAAAACTTAAACCAAAAACGGTTATTCCTATAATTAAAATTAAGGAAATTCAAATGAGATTACAATCAAATTAAAATCCTAATTATTATCCAATAATCAAATTCATGTGCAGAATTCCTAAAAATAAAACCAAGAATGCAACTAACAAATGTGGACAACCATCATAAAATGTTCCTATTGAATTTGGAGAAAGGCAAATAAAGAAAAACACTTTTTCTCCTTAAAAAGAAAAGATAATAATTTTCCTCCTCAAGCAAAAATTAAGTTAAAGAAGGAAAGATGATAAGACAACCAACCAAATCTCCTTCCTTCTCTCTTAAAAAGTTTTTTTTATTTATTTATTTTCTATTTTTTATTTTTATTATTCATCAAATCTCAACAAACAGTCAGCTGTAAAAAAATAAGCACCAACTTTGTGGCACTCAAACAGCCCCTTATCAGGGCGAACAAAAACAAAATAAAAAAATGAAGAAATGAAAAATACCTTCTGGTGTTCTCTTTGTGTTGATGGTGTTGTTCCTGCCTGCTTGGGTAATATTAATTTTTTTATTGTTGTTTCTTTTCCTTGTTAAGGGTGCTGTATGAGTGACGATACGTTGGTTTATATTTTTTTCAGATGCTTTTTTTGTGATTTGATAATAATAAAAATAAGAAAACCGAAATGAAAAAGAAAGAGAGGAAAGAGTATTTGGTAAGTTGTCTTCTGATTTTTCTTTCTTTTTTTTTATTTTAGCCCAAGGAGGAAAATCATCGTCTTTTCTATCTTAGGAGAAAAAAGTTTTTTTCTTTTTTTTTTCCTTTTAAATTTCAGTAGAAGCATTTTAAGGTGGCTGCCTAAATTTGGTTGTTCGATTATTTGTTTTATTTTCAGAAATTCTGCACATTAGTCCTATAATTATTATTATTCAGGACTGTATGACAATAACTGCCCACATTACTGTGGTAAAGCCTATTATACTATAAACTAAAATTAGAATAACTTCCATGAGGTTCTTTTCATCATATGGGCATACTATGATCTACAGAAGCTGTCATTAAAATTTTCTGGTTCAAAAAAAAATTCCTCAGGTAATCGTTTCTGAGGGATGTAGTTCAACATAACACTTTCGACAACGAGGGTTCTCTTCAATTCTCAGACTGGTCTACCACGGCATCCACCTGCCATCTTTCCATTTTCAAGTTTTTATCATTCCTATTAGTAAATTCACCAGAAATAAAATTCTTCAAATGCAACACTTTTTGAATCTTCTTTAATATTTTGTAGAGCTCCCGGCTTAGCATGTGTCTCAGCTTTTTATTATCTTCAATATCCCCATGAAGAACCCAGAGCAGACAGGGCCGATTTTTACTAGCAAACATGAAAAAATTCTGAAGAGAACTCTAGATAAAATAAATTTAAATTTCTAGCCTTCTCAAGCTTGATTAAAAATTATCTGTTCTGGAAGGTAAAAGAACTTGGACTAAAATGGATCCAAAATCGAGTTTCATAGGATGTTTCTACATCATTTACATGTTCAAAATATACAAGAATAAGAATTGCAGCTAATCCTTTTCGCAAACGATAGGAAATGATGAATAGAAACCACTTTTAGCTTAAACCTGGACCAACAATGTTTTTTTGTTTTGTTTTAAGATCATTGTTTAGTCTTTTCTCAATTCCTTAATATTTTTGTATAATCATTTAAGGAATTAATTTTATAAAGATTAAGGAACTTCAAAAACTGGCGGTGAACTGATGCTTCACTTTTCTCTGACCAAAATTCTAGGCCATTACTATTGTCGATATATTTCAAACTTTCATCAACATGTGCAAGAATGATATGGAGTTTTAATGTCCTACAAACGTCATTATTACTTTTAAAATCATTATCCAATTCATGTATGGATCTATCAAGGAAAAACCGTTTTTTACGGGAAGTAAAACAATAATCTATTACCTTGTTCATTGTTTTCAAACCAGCCATGTAGGATACAATCGTGAAACATCCTTCATCTTTATAAATTTTCGGATTTTTAAGCTGATCTAATTCTTTCAGCCGCATTGCATTCTCTTCAAACGAATCTTCATTGAGTTTTGGAATAATTCATTTATCTAACTTGTGTGTTGTCATCTACCAGAACAAGAGGAAGATGGGTTGTACTAGTACCATCTTTACTGTATTTTTTGTTTCTTTCTGTGACATTTTACATTTGCAAAGTATCAGATGTAGTTACATTGGCATCAGTCAACCGATTCTTATCATTATTGTTGCTTCTTGTATCACTTAGTGAAATAAAACACTATGAAACGGGAACGTTGACTGTTGCAGTTTGATGGCTAATTATTATAAGAAGAAGCTTGATATCTGCAACAAATTTATCTCGAAAGTATTATTCTTACTATGAGTCTAAGATTTTGAATATTAAAATGTCAATATCTTGCCAAAACTATCAGCTGGAATTTTGATTCTTTCAAATTTCGAGCTTATGTATGACGTAAAATCTCCTCACAAAACTCGATTTTGGATCCATTTTAGACAAACTTCTTTCACCTTCAAGAACATTCCATAGATTCCAGACCTTGTTCCTAAGGAGTCTATAGAGCCATCTGGGTACCAAACGAAATTTTCTGGTGTAAATAACTCTTCCCTTCTCACTTCATTATGACATTTCTTTCTTTTATTTAAAATCACTTTGAAGAGCTTGATGAAGGATGATCATAATGATGATAACAATTATAGTCCCTTGCAGAACTGTTACCTGAACATCACTGGTTTCTCGAATGAATTTAAGAGCTAATGTTGGTATTGTGTTTTATTTTGTTTATAGCACTAGTGATCGGCAAAAAACTGTTCAAAGGCTTTCTAATTTTCTTGTACTATTGATTGATTCAGTACATGTCAACTGAATTGTTGATGCATGTGGTATTATAGGTCTGTTTATTATCATGGTACATAACCAATAAGTAATCCTGGGTTTCAAGTCAGCACTTTTGCTGATTGTCTTTTTAAGATAGTAGACGCTTCTTTGTCGTCGTGAAGATTTATCTGGATTTGCACATACTTCTTTGTTAAGGATTTCGATTCTAAGCATGTTATTATATTTCGTCAGACTATGGGCCTTCAGATAGCCAGAAACAAATTTCTTTGAAATAATTTTTTTTTGACTCAGGTGTAATAGTGTAATGAATATTTAGATTTTTATTTAGCAGAAACAAAAAAATCCCTTATTTATTGCTCTTCTTTATAACGCATATTGAATAACTACAAGCTTTATCTAAATTACCCAATTTATCCCTATGTTTCAGCTTGTTTCGACTGGGAAGGTTACAGTTTAATTGAAGCTAATGAATATGATATAGAGAATCTTCTAATAACTGGGATCGGTTCTTGCATCAATGCCAGTTTGCCGATTACTCTTATAATAAAAGGAAGAACCATCGTTGGTTGGTGTGACAACAAAAATATATTTCAGGGAGTATATGATGGTAGAAGAGACAGTATAAGGTACGGCTTACCGATTGGAAAACATTTGAATGGGCATACATATCTTGAATTTACATTTAGTCAACAAACGGCTTTCGGTTTGGGCCAAATTTTTCCTAAACACCTTCAACAACAAAAGATTAGGTCACCACCGGTTAAAAAATATGCACATGAAAGTTCTTATGCTTCGTCTACACCTGCAAATCAAAATGAATTAGGAATGGACCCTATTTTCTTGAACCATCTTCAACAAAATGAAGTGAACTCATCACGGCCTGAACAACTAGCTCATGGAAGGTTGTCTATTCCACCTATAAATAAAAAACAAAATAAATCAGGTATAGACCGAATTTCATCAAAACACCTTCAACAAACCAAAGTGCAATCCTCAGATCCTGTTCAAAAAAAGAGATGGCTAGGGTATTGTTGGTAAAGTTATCTATCATATAGACGAAACACTAATGTCGGTTATCGGCACTTAGTATTGTAATACAACTTAATATAAAAAATTATGTTTTAAAAATGGAAAGAAATATCCTTCATTCAAATAAAAATTTAAAAAAATATTTTATTTTATTTCTTGCATTCAGCCAAAACATTCTTTCTAGAATTATTATATACTAAATTACATATTCAAACTTCAGAATTGGGCTGTTCGCCTTTTTTTAAATCCAGTTCTTTTTTAACATTCTTAAAGTTTCCTCTCTTTGAATTTTAAAAACTTTTTTCAAAAATGTTTATGAGCCGAATGGTAGTGGAAAGTAAATCTTTTTAGCAAAAAAATTTGCTTGAAGTATATTTATAATTTGGAATAATTTTCATTTGAGAGATCATGGGTTGAAATTAGGAAGGCCCTCTCTTTTTAATGGAACCGCATGCTTTGTAGATAATAAACAAAACTTTTTTTAAACTATGAAGCACCTTTGGTATCACGCGCGAAAAAATATAAGTTGTTGTTTATAATGAGAAGGTAATAACAATTTCGTTATTATACATTTTAATAAAACTTTTGTCGTTTTTCAATATATTTAATTTCTTTATATTAAATTTTATTTTTGACGATTTAAATCAAAAATGGGCACTGTTAAAAACAGTTAAAAACTGTTTAAAACACTGTTGAAAATGTTTCGAATTCTACAATACTTCTATAAAACTTCTACACTAGCGTAATGTAAAATCGCAAACATGGTACTTGTATGACAAAATTGCAATGCATGTACTATAAGTGTTGTAAATTGTGAAGTCAACATCCAGTATTCCAATACATGTATTAGAGCGTTTATAAGACAATAATTTTTCACAAGGAAATCACGGAATTAATAGAATTCAAGGAATTTACGAAATTCGCCGAATTCAAGGAATTCCCTAAATTCACGAAATTCATGAAATTGACGAAATTCAATGAATTCACGTAGATCAAAGAATTCAAGAACTTAAAGGAATTCACGAAAATCACAGAATACGCTTAATTTATGGAATTCACGGAATTCGTAAAAATTAATGGAATTAATGGAATTCACGGAAATCGTACAATTCACGAAAATCACGGAATTGAAGAAATTGGCAGAATGCATGGAATTCACTGAATTCGTGAAATTCATGGAATTGAAGGAATTCAAGGAATTCATGGAATTCGTGGAAGTCATGGAATTCGTGGAAGTCATGGAATTCATGGAATTCGTGGAATTCACGGAATGCGTGGAATTCACGGAATTCGTGTACCTCACAGAATTCACGAAATTCATGCAATTTGCAGAATTCATGGAATTCACTAAGTTTGTGAAATTCATGGAATTAAAGGAATTCCCGAAGTATATGGAATTCGCGAAATTCACGGAATATGCCTTATTTGTGGAATTCACGGAATTCGCGAAATTCGTGAAATTGAAGGAATGCAAAGAACTGACGGGATTCAAGGGATTTACCAAATGCAAGAAATACGGTTACTTCATGGAACTCGCGCAGTTCATGAAATTGAGGGAATTCATTGAATTCCTGAAGTTGACGGAATTCATAGAATTCAAAGAATTCACGGAATTCGTGTAACTCACAGAATTCACGGAATTCATGCAATTTGCAGAATTCATGAAATTCACTAAATTCGTGAAATTCATGGAATTAAAGGAATTTCCAAAATATATTTCATTCGCGAAATTCACGGAATACGCTTAATTTGTGGAATTCGTGGATTTCATGGAATTAATGGACTTCACGGAAATCATACAGTTCACGAACATCACGAAATTGATGAGATTTGCGGAATTCATTGAATTTGCGGAGTACATGGATTTTAGATAATTCATTGCATTCATGGAGTTGACGGAATTTCTGGAATTCAAGGAAATCAAGGAATTGACGGAAACTACGGGAATGTACAGAATTCATGGGATTCATAGAATTCGTGAGTGTCCATTAATTCCACATATTTCTTGATTTTCTTGATCATATTGAATTTAATTCATTTATTAAATTTCATGTATTATTATTTAATCTTCAGGTATTTCCGTGAATTCCGTGAATTCTATGAATTCTCGAACACTATAAACTCTGTGATGTCCATTAATTTCTTCTATTTCTTAAATATTATGAATTCCTTAAATTCCGTGAATTCTTTAGATTTCGTAAATTCGTTGAGTTCCGTGAATTCCCTGATTTTTCAAATTTCGTGAACTCAGTAAATTTTATGAATTCGCTGAATTCCGTGAATTGCGTGATATGCGAAAATTCATTTAATTTCTTAAAGGCTAAGAAATTCATGAATTACTTAAATATAATGATTTCTATAAAGACGCGAGTTATATATTATACATAAATAAAAGTTTGTGCCGTTTTCCAAAAAGTTATTTTTTTAGTTTGAAAGTATTTTGATAACAAATGTTTATCTAATCGTTTGTCTAAAAATTTAAATTTTCTATTTTTAATAAAGTTCTTTTACTAATTATTTCTTTTTAATTATTTTTGTGCAATGAAAATTTAAATGTTTAATTTCAAGAAAAATTTAAAATGTTGCTCTAGGAAAAATTAATATAATTTTTTATTACAAAAAATTAATTTTAAGAAATTATTTTAAAAAATTTTAAAGTATTTCAAAAAGTGTCAAAGAAGAAGCTGAAAGATTTTAGGGTAATTTTTGGAACTTTTCAGAATATATAAAAAATTCGGGAAAAATTGAAATAGTTTTTAGAGATTAAAGGGTTTAGAAAGTTTGAGTTTTAAAAGATTTTTAATTTTGAAAAATGAACTTTAAAAAAAAATAAAAAAAGGTTTTTAAACATATCAAACTGTTTTCTAAAATTTCGGATAAGAGTTTAGAGGACCTTTAAGCAAAATGCTTCAATTTGGTAAAATTGCAAAATAAAAAACTAATACAAAATCGAGTCAAATTAAGAAATATTCAGTAGAACTTTAGAGGTTCAAAATGAATTTGAAACTTAAGAGGATTGTTAGAAATATAAATTTTTTATGATTTCTAAACCTGAACTTCAGGAACGTTAAAATAATTTCGAAAGTTTCCATGAGAATAAAAAAATTTTCATAAAGTTTCTAGGAAAATTTAGATATTATTAAAAGATTTTTTTAAATTCTGAATTATATTTAAAGAGTTTGAGAAAAATTTGAGTCTGTTTAAAATGTTTTCAGGAATTTAAAACGTTTTAAGTAAATTAAAAATATTTAAAAACTAGGAAACATTTTCGAAAATTAATCAAATATTTCTTGATTTCTTCCCAACTTAAAAAAGTCCCAAACTTCTATTCAAAATACTCGAATTTTTCATAGTATTTTGTAAAATCCTATAAAATAGCAGTTTCAAAATGTTTATATGTTCTGTTATCTTTTTCCTTTTTTTATTATTTAAAATTAAAACCTTATTGTAAAATTTGGTTTGAAAATCGCGCGCCTTTCGTCACTTCTACTTCAACACAAAAAAACTTATTTTCAACAAAATAGTTCTTTTTATTAAAAAAAGATTTTTTAAACAAGAACAGAAGAATTAAATTTTCAGTTGAAACAATCAATCTTTAAAAAAGAATATGAATTCTGAATAAAATAATTGAATTTTAAATCCAAAAGAAAAATTCTCTACCAAAAAAAAATTGCATTAAAGTGAATAAATTTTTAACTTTTATGTTATAATTCCATTATTTATTTGAAAATTCTAGTATTTTGTTAAAAAATTAATCTTTTATTGTGAGAAAGCCCTTTCTTTTGTTTAAAATGAATAAAAAAATTTGAAAATTTGAAATTTTTATATAAAAGACTGCTTTATTCCGTTTGTAAAATATTCTATGTTAAAAGTATCACGAGATTAAAACACTGGTATATGAAAAATAAAAATTTTGAATACAAAATTAATCAAGAAAAAATCATAGAATTTTTAAAATGTTCTCGGTTTCACACTTTTTCTGCAAGAGGCGCCACGAACGATGCAAACTAACTAAATCCGAGTTCGCGTGTCTAAGCCTACTCATTAAACAGGTTACATTGAATGTAAACATTTTTTAAAAAGTTTGTGGTGGGATCAAAGCGAGCAGGGAAGTCATGAAAAGTAGTATTGTATTTTCGACACTCGACCTGAATTTGAGATGTAAGACAATGACTGTGAAAAATGAAAAGTGGAATGAAAAGTGAAATGTGACTGATGATCATACATGTGGAATTACATGAACTGGTATTTTATAAAATATTCAGTATTCACACTAAGATTACATATTTCTTGGTAAAATAGTTTCCTTCACCTCAAAAATATGAGGGTCTTCTGCTGTCTGCTTTGCATCTCAGCGACATTATTTAATTCTGTTGGTAAATATACAAAAATCATTTTAAGTACAGTTTTAATTACATCCTGAAGGTTTTGAAACCTGGTGGACTTTTTACAAAAAGTTGATTACTTGCCTAGAACTTTGCCAAAATCTGCTAAATAAAATACAAAAAATATTTTTTTTTTAGACTGTGTTCTGATAATTATATGACTTTTTTCACTTTTTCCATGAAGTCTGCTTTTCTTTAACTGCATCATCATCAAGCAATAACAGAATTTTTTCACTTCTTTTTAAAAACGGTGGAGCTATGCATTAAACATTTTCTAAATTAAATTTTTTCTGAACAATGATTTTCTTTTCTCCGCTGGGAATCGAATCACCTAACTTTCGAATACCGGTCGCGTGCTTTTCCACTAAGCTACTAGAGAGATCGAAAGAAGAATCCCTTTTCAGAAATACACTATTATTTTATCCAGTTTTAATTAAAGTTTTTATGAAAAAATATTTAAAAGGAGGTATTTCTTTAAATTTTCTAGTATATTTCAGGTATTTCTGAAGAAGGATTCTTATTTTGATCTCTCCAGTAGCTTCAGGGACAAGCCCCCAACTGACAATCGGTTGGGTAATTTTCCCTTAAGCTACTAGCAAAATTTAAATTGAAAGAATTAAAGAAGAGAATATTTTAAGTTATAAACTCATTTTTGCTAAAGTCACTGGCTTGCAAGAAAAAATTAGACAGGTCCCTTTTTTAAATCTAAGCTTATATATTCTATTTATTTTGTGAAACGGTATCAGTATAATAAATATTATGTTAAGCATTTTGCAGATACTTAACATTTCCTTATTCATATCCCCCTTATACAGGGTGTCTAAAAAGTATGAAAACACCTGAAAAACTGTCTAGATAAACTATTATTCAATGGTGACCATACATTTGACATTGAAATTAACCTTTAATGTCATTTGAAGGTCAACTTAGTGTTTTTTAAAGGGAACCCCTATTTCACATCGGCAATCTTACATTTAGGTGTGTACTTAGGTCATAGGTTAGGTGTGACTTTGAAGGTCTGCTAAAGGTCATTCAAATTTAAGGAAGATCCGGCTTATATCAATGAAACGGCTTGGTGTTTTCTCAAGTTGGGGTCATTCTTGAAGTAAAATTCATCTAAAAATCCAATGCAGACCTTTAAGTTCACTTCGAAAACCACCATCAAGGTCAACTTTGTGTTTTTAAATGGCAACATCTATTTTTAAAATCAGCATTGGTAAGAGTGGGAAATTTTACGTTGAAGGTCAGTTAAACCAAAGAAACGCCCAGCTTGGGTCAACAGTATGGATCTGTATTTACGTAGATCAAGCTCATTCTTTTGGTAACTTCCAACGAAAAATCTAAAGGGGGTCATCAATTTCACCCTGAACATACCTTCAAGGTAATTTTAAGGGCAAATTTATGTGTTTTAAAACGAAAACCTCTATTTTTGACATGGACGATCGAGAGAATGGGAAATTTTATGTTTAGGTATGTACTCAGGTCATTACTCATACGAAAATTTCTAAGTCTGCTGAAGCTTATTGAAACTTAAGCAAGGACCAGCTCAAGTTAATAAAATTGCTTATTTTTGGAGTCACTTTCAGCGAGAAATCCAATAGTGACCTTGAATTTGACCTTAAAATGACCTTGAAGGTTAGGTCTCAAGGTTATTCCTGGCGCAAAATTCAACGAGAAATCCAAAGGTGACCTTAAATTTGACTTTAAAATTGACCTTGAATGTCACTTAAACGTCAACTTTGTATTTAATAAGAAGAACCCCTATTTTTCACATCCGCAAACGAAACAGTGGGAAATTTTACGTTTATGTATGAACTCAGGCCTCCGAATTAAGCACGGATCAACTTGTATTAACAAAACGGCTCTGTATTTTCTCAAGTCAAGGTCATTCTTGAAGTGACTTTCAACAAAAAATCTAATAGTTACCTATAATTTTATTTTGAATTTGACCGCCAAGGTCAACTTTGCACTTTTAAATAGAAACCCCTGTTTTTGTAATCAGCATTGGAAAGAATGGAACATTTAACTTTGAAATATAGACTCAGGTGATAGGTCGGGTGTGACGTTGATGGTCCGCTTAAGGTCATTCCAACTAAAGCCAGGCACAGCTTGACCTTCAAGGTCAACTTTGCACTTTAAAATGGAAACCCCTATTTTCGTAATCAGCATTGGAAAGAATGGAAAATTTAACGTTGAAACATAGACTCAGCTGAAAATATATGAATTATTCGTCTTTATAGAACATTTAGAAATTTATTATGGTCCGGTGTGACGTTGATGGTCTGCTGAAGGTCATTCAAACTTAAGCCAGGCCCGGCTTGGGTTAATGGGACAGCTTTGTATTTTCTCGGCCAAAGGTTATACTTGGAGTAACTTTAAATGAGAAATTCAATGGTGACTTTTAATTTGACCTTAAATTTGACCTTGAAGATCGTTTAACGGTCAACTGTGTATTTTTAAATTGGAACCTCTATTTTTAACATCGGCAATCGGAAAAGTGGGAAATTTTACGTTGAAATATGTACTCAGGTTACAGGTCAGGTTTGACATTGAAGGTCTATTGAAAGTCATTCAGACTTATGCAAGGACCGGCTTAAGTTAACGAAATACTTTATTCTTAAAGTAACTTTTAACGAGAAATCCAATAGTGAACTTGAATTTGATCTTCAAATGACCTCGAAGGTGAATTCTCAAGGTTATTTCTGGCGCAAAATTCAACGAAAAATCCAAATATGACCTTACATTTGACCTTGAAATCGACCTTCAATGTCACTTAATAGTAAGCTTTGTATTTTTAAATATGAACCCCTATTTTCGAGATCGGGAATCGAAAAAGTGATAAATTTTACGTTTATTTATTAATTCATCTCTCTGAATTAGGAGGGTATCCGAATTAGAAGGTCCGGCTTGTATTAAAAAAACGGTTCTGTATTTTGTCAAGTCAAGGTCTTTATTGGAGGAACTATTAACAAAAAATCTAATAGTCACCTTCAATTTTACTTCGAACTTGACCTTCAAGGTCAACTTTGCAGTTTCAAATGGCAATTCAAACTTAAAGAAGACCCGGCTTAGGTTAACGAGAGAGCTTTGTATTTCCTTGGACAAAGATCATTCATAAAGTAACTTTAAACGAGGAACCTAAAGCTGAGCTTTTATTTGATCTTGAATTTGACCTTCAAGATCGCTTAACGGTCACCTAAGTGTTTTTAAATTAAAACTCCTATTTTTAACATCGGCAATCGAAAGAGTGGGAAATTTTACTTTAAAATATGTAACGGCTTAGGTTAACGGAATGGCTTATTCTTGGAGTAACCTTCAACGAGAAATCCAATAGTGACCTTGAATTTGACCATTAAATGACCTTGAAGGTCAAGTCTCAAGGTTATTTATAGAGAAAACTTCTACAAGAAATCCAAAGGTGACCTAAAATTTGACTTTGAAATTGACCTGTAACGTTACTAAAAGGTCAACTCTTTTATTTTTAAATAGGAACCCCTATGTATGAACTCATTTCTGCATACTTTTGTAATCAGCTTTGGAAAGAGTGGGAAATTTTACGTTTAAATAGGAACTCAGGTGATAGGTCGCGTGTGACCTTGATGGCCTGCTGAAGGTCATTCAAACTTAGGCGAGGGCCGGCTTGAGTCAACGGGGTGGCTCTGTATTTCCTTAGATCAAGATTATAATTGTATTCACTTTCAACCAAAAGCTAATAGTGACCTTTAACTTGACCTTGAAGGGACCTTAAAGTGACCTTGAATGTCAGGTTTCAAGGGCATTCTTTGAGGAACTTTCAACGATAAATCTAATAGCGACCTTCAGTTTGACATTTAAATGACCTTGAGGGCTAAATGCAAGGTCAAATTGCAAGTCGCGATTCGATTTCTGATTGAATGTTACTGCAATAATGATCTTCTCCTATTCTAATAATATTTTATCTGGACAGATGGACAGATGGACAGATGTTTCCATAACATTAATAAATGATTGATTCTGATTACAAAGTTTGGTTCGATGTTTCAGTTTGTTTCAACTGGAACGGTTACCGGAGAATGACCGGTGATGATCAAAATATAGAGGGTCTTTTAATATATGGTCCCAAACTTTTCGTATACTTTGGGCACAGACGTTTAGTTCATGCTAAACTTCCTATAACTTTTATAGTAAGATCTAGAAGCATCATTGGCTGGATCAACAGTAAGAATATTTTAATGGGAGTATATGATGGTAGAGGAAGCCGCAAGATAAACGAGAGATACGGCTTACCAGTTGCAAAACATATATTTGGAACTACGTTTGTTGCACTTACAGTTGAGAGGCAAATTCAATTAGGTATGGGCCAACTTTTGCCTGAACACCTTCAAAATAAAAAACAGAAAAAAGCGAAAAAAGTGAAATCATCAGATAAGATTCAAGGGCTAGTTCATACCAAAAAAGAGAACAAAGTGAAAAAAGTTCATTCGGTAGCTACATCTCAAGGGCTGAGACGGGCAGGCTACCGCCATGAGGAAGGTAACACCAGTGAAAGCGAAGGCAGTTACTGAAAACATTCTAAAAAATTTTAATTGTATCAAAAAGTCCATTTACTGTTTTGTATGTAAGGGATTATCCATAAACTATGTTTAAATTTTGGAAAATTTTGTATCCCCCCCCCAGTTGACAAAAGTTTATCCCCCCATACAAAATGTAACGTAGCCTTTAGATAGAACCCGATTTAACTTTGGTAATGATTTTTTGTTACAAAAGAGTTGTCTCACCAAAACAAAAATATTAAATTTTGATAAAAAATTATTTTTATACTACAAAGGACAGATTTCTGAAAAAATGTTGACAAGATCTCTAATCTCAAAAGTTGAATTTTTAACTAAACTAGACTAATTTTTAACAACAACAAGAAAACGAATTTTTAAGAAACTACGCATCGAAAAAAATTATGCTGAGGTTACAGAATTTTCATTTCAAATAGGGATAGCATCCATGTTCTGTATATTTTACCAAATTTTCTGCTTAGGTTTACACAATTTTCAGTTATTTAAAAAATAGGTTATGTTTTTTGTAACATTTAATGAAATTTTCTTACAAATTATTATCTTTATATTATTAAATCTAATCAAAAAGTCTGCAAATGTTACAGAAAATATAGGTAAATTTCGGAAATAACTGAATATTGTGTAAACTTTGTAGAATTTTTTACAAAACAATCCAATTTTTGACAAAAAAGAAAAAAATGTTTAACAAAAATTTAAAAAGTCAACCAGAAAACTTAATTTATAAGAAAATAGTTTAACGTTAGAACCTAGTTGTTCAATTTTTAAATAAAATTAGTACTTTTTGATAAAAAAACGAATTTTTGACAAAATTAAAGAAATATCAACATAAAAGTTAAATTTTTAACAGAAAAAAATGACTTTCTATACCAAAAGTTTAATTTAATACCAAGAAAGACAAATTTTAATAATATTATAAAATTTTAAACCAAATAGTTGAATTTTTAAAAAAGGAAGAAAAATCTTTCTTTTTTTTAATTTTTAAGACAGTATTTTAAGCATAAAATCTAGTTTTTAGATATTTAACAAAAAATATATATTTTTAAACAAAACAAAAATATTTTTCACTGAAAAATATATTCAAGAATTTTTAACCATAAAGTTTGAATTTACAACTAAAAATCATGAATTTTAAAACAAAAAGATTAATTTTCAACAGTAGAAGAAATTTTTAACAACAAAGTTCAAGTTCAAAGAAATATCCAATTTCCCATTTCTTAAAAAAGTTCAATTTTCGCCCAAAAATAGAATAGGTAAATTGTTCATTACCAAATCAATTCTTTTTAAAAAAAGAAGGAATTTCCAACAAAACGGTTCAGTTTCTAACAAAAGATATAAATTTTCGACTAAAATTTTAACTCTTCAAAGAAAAAAAATATTTTTAAGTAAGTAGTTCAACTTTAAAATCTAGTTGCTAAATTTTTGACAAAAATATGAATTTTTAAGAAAATGGTTAATTTTCTATAAAAAACAATTAAACAACATTTAACACTTCTCAACAAAAAGTTGAACTTTGTTTGTAAATATATAAACCTGGCATATATAAACCTAGTTTTTGAATATTAAACCAAGAATATGCATTTTTAAACAAAAACATTATTTTCCCACCGAAAAAAAAGGAATTTTTAACCAAATTTATAAATTCTCAACTAACAAGTTGAATCTTCCAATAAAAAATAAGAATTTTCAAACCAAAAAACACGAATATTTGGAAAATTCAAAATTTCTCAACCTAAAAGTTTAAGTTTCTACTAAAAAAGATGAATTTGTAAAAAAGAGAATAATTTCCAACAAGAAAACGAACTTTTAACAAGACAATTCAATTTCTAAGCAACAAGATGATTTTTTAACTAAAATTTTAAATTGTCGAAAAAAAAAGTTGTAAGAAAAAAGTTCAAACTTTAAAGCCATTTTTAAAAACTGCTTAACAAAGATAATAAATTTAAAAAAAAATTAATTTTCCACTGGAAAAAACGAATTTGTAACATACTTCAAAAATTTTCTGCCAAAAAGTTGAATTTGCAACTGAAAACATAAATTGTAAAACTATTTTCAAAAAATGAAATAGGTAAATTGTTTAGTACCAAAGAAACTTTCAAACAAAAAATAAATAAATTTTTAACAGAACGGTTAAGTTTCTAACAAATTTTAACCAAAAAATTGAACTTTGTTTGTAAATATATAAACCTAGTATATATAAAGCTAGTTTTTAAATATTGAACCAAAAATACGCATTTTTAAACAAAAATATAAAACTTTAAACGAAAACATTAATTTTTATCGAAAAAAAGGAATTTTTCACAAAATTCAAAAATTCTCGACTAAGCAGTTGCATGTTGAACTACAAAAGAATAATTTTTTAACCAAAACGTTAATTTACTACAAAAAAACACGAATTTTTCGAAAAATTTAAGATTTCTCAAACTAAAAGTTGAATTTGTAAAATTTTTAACTAAAATTTCGAATCGTCAACAAAAAATAAAGCGGTAAGAAAAAAGTAAAGAGTTTAAACCCATTTTTTAAATATTTGATAAAAATAATGAATTCTTTAGAAAAAAATTAATTTTCTACTGAAAAAAGCGAATTTGTAACAAACCTCAAGAACTCTCTGCCAAAAAGTTGAATTTTTACCTAAAAAATTGAAATGTCTAAAGTAGACCCCCCCCCCTATAAATTGAAAACGTAGTTTATAAATTATCCCTAATATTGTAACTAATAATGTCAAATATTTAAATTAAGTATTGTAATATATATTTAGATAAGAAAATCATATTTTAGAATGAGAAAAATATATGTAAATCTATTTTCGAATTTCTATTGTACATAACTGAAGCTTTTGTTATCACAAATTATATACAATTGCCCAGCTAATTGGTAATTTATGGTAACTTAACATAAATTTCTCAAAATTTAATTTTCAAATGTCTATAAATTTTGCGGAAATTTAAGGAAATTTATGGTAACATGTACTTTACTATAGTAACTTACAATAAATTACCCAACATATAATATTAAACATTTTGATAAATTTCCGGAAATTTAAGACATTTTTTGGTACTTCATGGTAATATTACAAGTAATTTATGGAAACTTTCCTTAAATTACCATAAAATTCTATAATCGTGCGTGGACTGATTATTGATTAATTTTGAATTATTTAATCAAATGAAATTTATTTTTAAAATATTTTTTTCTTTTTTCTTTTTTTTTAGAAATGATTAATATTTCTTTAGTGGAATATTTTGAAAAGTTGGTTGATTAATTTTCAAGTTTTAAAACCAAATAAATTTTGGTAAATAATTTTTTGTTAAGTTTTAAAATAGAAATTATTTTAGTTGGTCTAGGAAATATTTAAAAACAGTGGTAAATTCATTTTTAATTATGTAAACAATTTCAATATATTTCAAAAATATTTTTTATTTCAAAAATTCGTTGATCTGACAGTTTCTTATCGTGAAGGACGATATATTTACATCGTGCCTTCATTTTATAAAAAACCTTTATTTGTGTCCACAAATGGAATTTGTTGAAAAAATTACAAATTAAATAAACAATGTTGATAATCAATCCACTTAAGAAATAGTAATAATTTTTAATAGAAAAAATTTGTTTTTCAAAACAAAAATTATTTCAACAAATTCCATTTGGTTGAACAATTAAAAATTAAAAAACCAATGTTAATAATTATTCCACTGGACCAATAGTAATAACTTTTTAATAAAAAAACGGTAGTCAACATTTCTATTAAAAGGCTTATATTTTTACATGTAATATAGTAATTTGTATTCTTATTTCTGATTAAAAAAATTTATTCCACAAAAAAATTTTATGGTGTAATAAGAAACCAAAAAATACTTTAATTAATAGTTTTAAGAACGTGCTGCTGAAAAAATTATGAAGCTTTGATTTTAATTTTCGAAAGCTCTTATAAAAAATAATGTGAAAATAATAAAAAAATTGAGTTGAAGCTTTTAAATAAGTAGCACTAGGAGAGATTATAAATTATTTACCGAAATAATTATAATTCTTTAGAGAAAAGTATTTTAGTCAATTAATTTTTTTTTGAAGATATTTTTTGTATTTGTCCTTCATCGAACAATGTCATAATATAATAATTAATCAATCGAATAATCTATTTATTTGTTATTATTATTATTATTAAAGTAATAAAAAGAATTTTTTGAACAAGTACGTTCTTTATAGTTAAGCAGTGAAATTGTTTCTCAAATTTTATAAAAATATTCACACTCTCTAAAAATAAATTTTTTCTGAAAAAAGAACCACTTTCTTTGCTCAACGGAAAATGCAAACATAGACCAAAAAGTTTGAGAAAAAAGCTTATAAGAATGTTAAGAGGCTTTTCAAATCTGAATGTGAAATTAGGCTTTCAATTTTTTTTAAACAAACAAATATGTCCAACAAATGGCCATTTTCTCTGTTTGAGGTTCCTGGTGTTCGCCAACAACATTTATATTATTGAAATCATATAATAATCATATGATAAACACAAAAAATTTTTATAGACAAAATTAAAGATTTATCAACCAAAAAGTTTAATTTTCAACTAAAAAATATGTTTTCCATACAAAAAGTTTAATTTACTACCAAGAAAGACAAGAATCTTTTTTGAAAAATATATTTTATCTCAATCTAGGTGTTACATTAAGGATACCAGTAATTTAGTGGAATCTGCATTATCATCAGAGGTAGTTACCATCGACCAGTGTAACAAATGGATTAAGACAGCGTATATAACTGAAAAAAGATTCTTCTTTCAGTCTCTCTGATAGCTTAATGGAAAAGCACACGAACGTCAAGCGAAATTTCTGTTTTTCGATTCCCAGTGAAGCTACGAGAGTGGATGTTTTTTTTTTTAATTAAATTAAAAAATTTTTTTAATTTATTTTCCATCTTGTGCAAAAATAACTTAAAGTATTTTCTGTTAATAAAAGAGTTAACTTAATCGATAGGTTGATTTCTATTTTAATGGAGATGAATAAAGTATCTACACTGATGGATGGTAACTACCTCCGATGATAATGCAGATTCCTTTAAATTATCCAAAATACTAATTTAAAAAATTAACAAGCTCGAAATTCACAAAAAAGAAGAAAATTTTAGAAGTACAGTTGCGTATATATTTTTTATTCTTGAAAGTTCGTAATACATTCTTGAGCCACAATAGAGAAACTTCATATTTCTCGAATGTCATGGTTTTTGTTTACAAATTCAAATCTTACAGCAGAGCTCATCAAAATTAAATAATTTCGACACATGGCCTAAATTTCGGAACAAAAAATGACATGTGGAAGTGCTTATAATTTTTGTTTCTTTTTTTATCACAAGAAGTGAACTTTGATGATGATTGGTATTTTTTCGAAAATTCAGTAGTTACACTGGCATAACGGATTTCTCGGTAAAATAGTTTTCTTCAACCTAGAAAATATGAGAGCCTTTTCTACTATGTTCTGCGCCTTAGTGGCTCTACTCAATTTATCTGGTAAATATATACATAAATAATTTTAGGTAAATATTAATTATTAAATTGAATTAACATTATTAAATGAGAAGTTCCATTTTAATAACATCAGAGCTCTTATCGATGTGATAGATTTTCTCGAGACCAGTGAAAATATAATAAAGTTAGTTTTTTATTAAATTATATCAAATCTACACGTGATATTTAAAATTGAGTACTCTTTTTTCTATCAAAAATAAATGTAAAAAAGTGAAATTTCGAGTAAAAAATATCAAAAAATTCTCCGTCAGAATCTTTTAAGCAAAGTCATTGATAATCAGCAATAATAAAGTCAGACCTAAATATATAAAATATAGAAAATTATTACGATGTAAATTAATGATAACTTTAAAGTTTTTTTTATAAACATTTATAAATATTTTTTAAAACCGCCTATGATACTAAAGTATTTCCGCTACTAAATTGTTTATTATAATGAAATAAAGTTAATAATAAAATAATTGGTGTTTCTGAATATGAAATAATTTTTCTGACTTATACAAAAACAAATAAAAAGGAATTTAATACATAGCTGTTTTTTTAATTAAAGTAAAACTATAAGAAATAACTTGCAAATAAAAAAGTAAAAAAAGATACTAGCAAAAAAAAATAGAAAATTTGTTTACCCAAAATTATGATTTTTTGGCGGCTTTATTTTTATAAAAAGCTGTATATTCGATAAAAATTGGTTAAAAACTTTACGAAATAATACTTTTGCAAATTTTCAATTTTTCAAATTTGTGGGCAAATTTGACCTGCAATTCTCAAAAAATTAGTCATTGCAGAAAAATAGGAATGCAAAGAATTAATTTTTAACAAAATTTAATTTAAAACACGTCATTTCTAGAAGGCCATAATTTTGGCGCTTATGAAGTTAAAGCTTTTTTCTATTAAATCTACAAAAAATTATTTGTTTAAATAATTTTTTAATAATATTTAATAAAATCTAGAATTTTTAGTTTTGCAACAAAATTATTCGCTAAAAATCCACTTTTTAAATTTTTTATTTTTGCCATGACTTTTATCAAATTTAATCCTTAAAAAGGGTCTATTGATCTGGGATAGTCTGTCAAGAAGGAACTTTTAAAACTCTGATATTTTTCACAAAGTGAGTCTTCTCAGAACGTTGTCAGGATACAAAAAAATGCGGAAGGTGCAAAATAATTAAAAAGATTACTGAAAGTTATCAATGACACACAAAAATATTATACAGCATTTTTTATCACATGTTGACTTTTCAGAGTTAAACAATTTTATTGTATACTTAATTTAATCGCACACATAAACTACTTCCGTAAATTTTGGAAATTCTTGAAACTTTTTAATGATGTAAGAATATATTAATAAATTTTTTTTAGTACCAATACTCGGGACGTGGTTTTTTGCAGTTTTCCTCTCCTCTGGTCAAATGTCTGGACAAATGCGAGTACTTCTTATAAAATATAATGCAGCCGCGGGTCATCACTTGTCTGAAAAACAGCAGAAAAAATAATTTTGAGAAAACAACCCCTATTTTCTAAAAATCACCCTTAATATAAAATATGCAGGCATACAAAAATAAGCTTCTCAGAATTTTGGGCCTTTTTGGGCTTCTCTTGGGTACTAGTGTGACTTTTGGGGTATTTTATTTTTATAAAAAACGGGCTTTTAAAAACTAAAAAAATTAATTTTAAAAAACCATCCCTGTCTTCTAAAAATTACCCTTCGAATAACTTACGCACCCAGCATAGTCAATCACTCCAGACAACTTTCAAAAGTATTTTTTTATAAGTAATCTCAAATCCCTATAAAGAACAAACCCAAAATGCAGCAAAAAACAAAAAAAAACTTACATGCAAATTTGAAATCTCAACCGCAGAGAGTATTAGCTTTATAATTCCATAAGTCCACCACTTCGTTACCTCAAAACCCATAAGCTTCATAACCTTGAAGTGTCTCATAGAAAAATTGCATTTCACAATATGAGTCCGAATCATGTAAAATGGAATTTCATTACTCCAAACCTCCATAACTTTATAAAACCGAATACTTCTAAATTACACAACCTCAATTGACCATAATCCCCAAAACTCCAATTCCCCATAACCGCATAATCCAGAAACTCCATAATCTTACAGCCCCATAACCGTAACAACAAAATGACTTTCAAGTAAGTCTTAAAAAGCCTGTAATCTCCCGAAATCTACAATAAAAACTTATATTTTAGCCTAAATTCTTGTTTTTCAGAAAGTTTAAACCAGATATTTAATCTTATTTCTCATAAACTTTCCTGCATCGTAATAATTTGCATTTAGCGATACCCAGAAATAAGGACGCGGACGCAGCAGGCTTCTTTTCCCTCTGGGATGCTTGATTTACGTGAGATCACTTTTCTCTCAGAATTCTCAAAGAGCTTTATTTTAACTTGTTTCTCATAATTTTTGAATATCCAATTCTGAACTTCGAATACTCAATAAGGTTAAGATCTCCTGCATCTTTATCACCTATATTCAGAGATACCCAAGAATAACGACGTGGATGCAGCAGGCTTCTGTTTCCTCTGGGATACTTGATTTGCGTGAGACCACTTGCCTCTTACCATTCTCAAAGAACTTCATTTTATCTTATTTCTCATAAACTTTTAATATCCAATTCTAAACTTCGAATACTAAATAAGGTCAAGATTTCCTGCATCATTATCACCTATATTTAAAGATACCCAAGAATAACGACGTGGACGCTGCAGGCTTCTATTCCCTCTAGGATGCTTGATTTGCGTGAGACCACTTGCCTCTTACAATTTTCAAAAAGCTTTATTTTATCTTATTTCTCATAAACTTTGGCTCTCAAAAACTAAAGCTGAAATACTCAATAAGGTCAAGATTTCCTGCATCGTAATAATTTGCATTTAGTGATACCCAGAAATAACGACGCGGAAGCAGCAGACTTCTGTTCCCTCTAGGATGCTTGATTTACGTAAGACCACTTGCCTCTCACAATTCTGAAAGAGCTTTATTTTATCTTATTTCTTATAAACTTTGAATATCAAATACTAAACTTCAAATACTCAATAAGGTCAAGATCTCCTGCATCGTTATCACCTATATTTAGATATACCCAAGAATAACGACGTGGACGCTGCAGGCTTCTATTCTCTCTAGGATACTTGATTTGCGTGAGACCACTTGCCTGTTACAATTTTCAAAAAGCTTTTTTTATCTCATTTTTCATAAACTTTGGGTATCCAAAACTAAATTTGAAATACTTAATAAGTTCAAGATTCTCTGCATCGTAATAATTTGCATTTAGCGATACCAAGACATAACGATGCGGACGCAGCAGGCTTCTGTTCCCTCGGGGATACTTGATTTGCGTGAGACCACTTGCCTCTCACAGTTCTCAAAGAGCTTTATTTTACCTTATTTCTCATAAACTTTGGCTCTCCAAAACTAAAGATGAAATACTCTATAAGGTCAAGATTTTCTGCATCGTAATAATTTGCATTTAGTGATACCCAGAAATAACGACGCGGAAGCAGCAGGCTTCTATTCCCTCAGGGATACTTGATTTGCGTGAGACCGCTTGCCTCTCACAATTCTCAAAGAGCTTTGTTTTATCTTATTTCTCATAAACTTTGGGTGTCCAATTCTAAACTTCGAATATTCAATAGGATCAAGATTTCCTGCAACGTTATAACCTATATTCAGAGATACTCAGGAACAACGACTTAGACGCAGCGGGCTTCGGGTCTCTATGGGGCGCTTGATTTACGCGAGTCCCCTCGCATCTCAAAATGCCCAAAGAGCTTTAACACTTTGTAAGTAGCTATTTTATTTGTTTTCAGTTTTAGACTAATATCGAATTTTTGTATTGCTAAATGACCTTCGTATGCTTTTCTTTTGTCATTCTTTTTTAGAATTCATTTTACGAGTTCCAGCTTTATATGGAATGGTGAAACGATTGCTTAATCTGTTAGTATTAGACTCTCTTTTGTGATGTTTTCAGATCCGGTAGTTAAGTTATTTCTAATTAGCAAATATTTTCTTATATAATTACCGGCACGAACTCGGCTCTTCAATTCATGTAGAAAACATGGAGTTTTCGTGAAATGCAGGTTATTAGAATTCACGAAATCTTTAACTTATTTAGGAGTGGAATTTTAGTTTTGGAGATGCAAAAGTTTATGAGGAATAAAATTAAATAAAGATCTTCAAGAATTGGGAGCAGCGAGGGGATTCACGTTGATGAAGCATCCCAAAGAAAACAGATCTTTGCTGCGTCCACGCCGTTGTTACTGGGCATTGCTAAATGTAGGTTATTGCAATGCAGAAAATCTTGACCTTATTAAGTATTCAAATATAAGTTTTTAAGAATCAAAGTTTTTAAGAAAAAAATTAAATATCTGGTTAAAGCTTTCTCAACAAAAAAAATTAAGTCTCGAGCATAAGTTTTGATTTTAGTTTTCTGAGATTACAGGCTTTTGGAGACTCACTTGTCTTTTTATTGTTTTGGTTATGGGGCTATAAGATTATGTTGTTACTGGGTTATACGGTTATGGATATGTGGAGTTATCGAATGTAATTCTAGATGATTCGGAGTTATAATTTGACATGCAATTTTCCTATGATACACTTCAGGGTCATGGAGCTTCTGGGTTTTGAGATTATGAAGTAGTGGAGGTGTAAAATTACGAAGCTAAAACTCACTTCTCGATCACAAATTTATTGAGCCATGAATATACAGGGTGTTCAAAAAATCTCGATACACCTAAATATCTCTCCAGGTAAATATTTTTTCAAAAAGGTCAAGGTCATTCTTGAAGTAACTTTCAACGAGGACTCCAGTGGTGACCTTGAATTTGACCTTAAACGTGATATTCAACGTTATTTTAAGCTCAATTTTTTTTTTATGAACCCCTATTTTACAGATTGGTTCCAATCCATGAACTGAGTAAATTTTTGGACGTAAAATTTCCAGCTCTTTCGATTGCCGTTGTCAAAAATACGGGTTCCCATTTGAAAAAACAAAATCAATCTTGAAATAACCTTGAAGATCAAGTTCAAGGTCACCACTGGATTCCTCGTTAAAAGTTACTTCAAGAATGACCTTGACCTTTTTGAAAAAATATTTACCTGGAGAGATATTTAGGTGTATCGAGATTTTTTGAACACCCTGTATAGGTTTATGTGACTATAGGGTTGGTATTGTTGAGTTTTATAGTTTCAGATGTTTATTGAGGTTAGAAAAAAACGCTGACGTGATGGGGACAAACAAGTTGTGGATTCGGTTTCAGCGACCCAAAAAACATGTAATCCTTTTGGAATAGTTTAAGTTATTCGGAGACAGGGGTTGTATTTTGAAATTTAATTTTTGCAGTTTTTGAGAACTAAAAAGCGCGCGACATTTTGGCGCTCTTGATTCTTTGAATTTTTTAGAAAATCAAAAGAGCCCAAAAATCAACATTAGTGCCCATAAAAACCCAAAGTTATGGTATAAGGAAAGTCTCCTTAAGATAGCAGATGCTCCTTCAGCGTCATGTATGTTCATCTGAATTTCTCGATATCTCTAAGTTGATGATTCTGCCATCCTAGATGTAATCTTGCATTTTTAAATTTTGTGTTTGTCCAGACGGATATTTCCTTAAAACCATAATTTCCGACTCATGTGATTTCGAAATTTCGAGATTTGATGAAAACTGACTGGGTTTAAAAAGTAGAGTCTAAGAAGTTGCGTTTGTGATGTTCAGTTATCAATTTTCAAGATATTTCCGAATTTATTGATTTTTTGGTAGAAATTTTCATGAGCAACTGGTGATCATAAAAAAAATAATATTTTGAGTAATGAACACATTTCTGCTGATCACTCTAGTTTGTGCGGAAGATTGGACAGGCCGGTTTTGAATATGTATATTAAATGATTACAAGATTTATCTAACTTAGAAACTTTGTTCCGATATTTCAGTTTGTATCGACTGGAGCAATTACAGTACAATGGAGGCTGATGAATATGACATAAAGCATCTTCTAATAACTGGTGCCAAAGCTTATAATTCCCCTGGTGACCTACCTTTTATCCCTGCTACACTTCCTATAACTTTGATACTTTGTGGAAGAACGATCGTGGGATGGCGCAACCATACAAATTTTTTCAAGGGATTGTATGATGGCAGGAGACGTATCAAAAAGTATGGTGCACCGATTGCAAAACATATACGTGGATATACATATCTAGAAATAACAGTTCATAAACAAAAGGAATTAGGCATGGGCCTACTTTTGCCCAAACGCCTTCGTCGAAAAAAGATAGGTCTAATCCGAAAATGTCTAGCCTGGTGTTCCCTATCTTAATCACTATATGGATGAACAGGATCGATTGGCATTACATCAAAAAGTCTATTTATTGTATCGCGTAAAGTATATTAACCAAAGATTTCAATTATCGGCATTTGGTTTTGTAATACAATTTTAAATAAAATATTATACCTCGGCATGAAGCAAATATATCTTTTAATCAAACAAAAAATATTAAAAATTGTAGTCATCTAGACATTATAAATTTTTCTTCTATTTATAGATGTCAATCTATTCTCTAATTTTTTTGTACCAAGCTGAAATTTACTTTTGTCACTACAATAAAAAAAAACGCAATGATATTTTATTTCATTGTCTTTTGCAATTTAGAACTGGATGTTGATTTAGTTTTCATTATTTATATTTGGTTCTAGTTTTAATTCAAATGATTGAAGAGTAAATTTAAAACGGAACTGAAATTTTTTAACATTTAAAGAAACTACGAATCTCAAGAACCGACTCTCCTAAAAATGGTTGACAAATCCAAATAACGACCATCGGACGCACAATCCGGATCTAATGACTAAAAAATGTTAGTAAGTTAATTATTGGTGTGCGGCAGCAAGGTAAGAACGTATTTTTAATTTGAATTCGATTAAATAAAGATGCTTAACTTCCTACAACAACTACAACTACACCAGAAGACAATCAAGTCAGGAAAATTTGCATTGAGAGTGCTAACATTACTTTGAGATTGCCGACAGTGCTAAGATTTCTTCAAGATTGCCGAGAGTGCTAAGATTTCCAAAGCTTCCCGATAACAGCAATCCAGAATAAATCAGACTCGGTTAAGCTCGGCGGCATTCGGATAAAGTCGGCTGTTAGTTCCTCTCACCGAGGCAATGTCTGCATCACCAACGTGTGAATGTTTCGCGGTGTGCATGCTCCACGCTTGGCAAAAGATTTCGAAAATTTCTAAGAGTGCAAAGAGTTCTTTAAAGTGTTCTCATAAAACTTTCAGCGCGACAATCTGATAATCCGGAAAGACATAACACTAAACACCATTCAAATATCACTTATTTTTAAGAACTGCAGGTCAGAATAATCAATAAGACTAGAGAATGCATGGGTCGAAACCTAAACCAATAATTAATATAACTTTGTATAATGTAGCGCGTCGAACTTTATCTCAGAAAAGAGGTCGCAATTGCCCCCCCGCCCCCACGAAAGTCGAAACAAAACTGATCACGGAAAGATGGATACCATCCAGCCAAGCTAAGAAGAAACAAATAAATAAGATAGTAACCTGTCGAATCGTTTGTCAAAAACAATACAGTTTTTTCCCACAGTAAGCCTAGCAGATTTTTGAGTACCTTTTTTAAAAAGACTAGCTAGAGAATTAATAAAAGATTAAAGCCTCGAAAACCATAACACATTTAATTTTACATAATCATCAGTTACATGTGTGATTTATATCCCAGTTTGGGTTGCAAATAATATTACATATTTGTTTTAACAATTAATATTAAACGTTATTTTAACATTTTATTTAAATCAGCGGTGTGAAGGATTATACTTGAGGATTTAGATTCTTTACTCTATAATGCCTCACAATTGTTCGGCGGGGACCTACTGGAGTTTCTTTGATTTCTTCTGCGGTCAGTGGGGTAATCTTGTAGCTTCGCATGTTTATTTTCACCCGCCTTTTACCTCCAGCATATCCTTGATATATCCCAGCAAGTACATTATGATTCTCCAATATTGCGAAGATCTCCCCATCGTATGTTGATAATACAATTTCTTCTTTAGACTGCATGGGCCCATAGGTCTTCTTTCCTGTTTTAATTGTAATCTCTGTATCGACAGGAAAAGTGTATCTTTGAAGTTTGAATATCAGATTCTCATTCTTCAAGGAAACGATACGAATAAATTTAAGTTTTCCGAGGCCATAACCATGTCCGTCAGGCGAAGGAAGCTTTGTAGGTAGAGCTATGGAATTGCCATGAGGATTAGAAATTTCAGAAAGAGATCTGGACCTGATAAGAAGAGGAGGATCCGCAGGAGGAAGATAATTCTCAAGAAAATTATTTCTTTCAGAAGTAGAAGAAGAAGGCCCGGCTCGAGGAATACCAGGAATGGGATCAGCATTAGGTAAGCACTCGAATGGTGAACTTAAAACTGCAACAGAAACAAAAAGAGTACATTTTTTATCTACGATGGTGTTTTATGAACGCCGCAAGTATAAATCGACCCATTTGTAAATATTTCAAATTAAGCAATGGCCAGCTTCTGGTTTGAATAAATTGACTAGTAACCTGCAGTCAATACCTTTTCAGGCAATGTCAAGATTTTTGCTTTAATTTTGTTCTTTAGCCAGGTCTTATTAGGGCGCTGATTAAAATAAAAGAGCAATGGCTGTCCTTAAAAACAAACTGCATATTGTGATAGCTGTCGCGGAAGCTCACGTATTCAGTCAGTGAGTCGCTATTTTGCATCAGCTATTAGCACCACTTCTCTCCTGTTAAATTTAGTGGTAGTCTTTTATAAATGATTTAGGAGCACTTCTACTACAAAAAAATGTAGCATTGCATATGAAAGTAAAGCTCTTGCAAAACACAAACTAAATATGCTTAAATCTAAATTCGATCCTAAAAAAAACAATGAATTCAATGAACAGTATGAATAGAAAGAACAAAAAGAAAAACTAATAATATTTTAAAATTAAATATATTATTAAACTATTATATTTACCAATAGAATTGAGGATGACTGTCAAGATGAAGACCAATGCATAAACGACCCTCATTTTTCCCAAGAACTGAAAAACTGATTAATGTATTAATAAAGAATTTCGTTAACAGTGTTCCCAAAGAATATTCCAAACCTACAATATCAATTATTTAATATATTCCATTCTCGTTATCTCCCATTTTATCGTTATGAGATGTTTACATTTTATTAGTTAGCTTTAATAATCAAAAGTTTCTTACTCATTTTTTTAACTATCTTCACCGGAGGTCATTTAAAGTGGAATTTAATAAGCGTCCGAAAACACAAAATATTTCTAGCATTGTCCCTTTTTGCTTACTCTCCCATAAATTAATTTTTTATTATCACACATTATTTAATGCTACAAATGTAGCAGCAAAATCGGTAATGTGAAAGATATGATTTTCTTGTCTCCGCAAGAATCTTTTATATAAAGTATAAATAACTCACAAAGATATGAAAAACTATTGCTGTGACGAGAAATTTATAAGAAGACGATTTTCTATTAAAAAGTAGTAAAATTTTTTATTGCTTGCATAATTTCTATTTAAAACATTATTTTGATTAGTTATTTTAGGCTGCTACAGGTAAGCTATAACAATTTGAGTTTGCGGAAAAAACTACATGGAGCCTCTGCACTAGATAATTTTTTTAACTCTACTTTTTATGTAGATTTTATTGAAATCGGTTGGAAAATTTCCAAAATATATACTTGTGCAAATGGTACTCTAATTTGTTCAAAAACAAATTTTCCGTGCGTTTCTTAAAAAATCGTTTATTTAAAAAAAAACGAGAATGCAATAAATGTATGTTCAACAAAATTTATTTAAAAAGCGTAATTTCTAGAAGGTTATCATATAAGCTTCTGTATGGGTAAAGATTTGTGTATTTGTGAACCTACTTAAAATGGGGTAACTTTTATTTCATTAATGAAAACTTTGGCAAGCGATACACCTTTTCAGTTTTTTAATAAAATCTGGTATTGTTATTTTTGTTACAATATTATTCACTGAAAATCAACTTTTGATGAAGGGCACAGCGCCGAAACTTTTGGAAATTAAACACTCCATTTTTTTTTGTCACAAAGTTTATAAAATTTAATTCTAAAGAAAGGTCTTTGGACCTAGTTTGATGTGGAAAAAGGGATGTTCAGGACACTGATATTTTACCCAAAGTGAGATTTTTCATAGGGGGGCCAGTAAAGGAAAAAATTCGGCAGGTGCAAACCATTTTAAGTTCAAATTACACAAGACCCACCGCGACAAACTTTAGTCTGTCAAAAACTTTATGCATTGAATTGTTTAAAAATAACAACAAGGATTACTGAAAGAAAACAATGAAACTCCAAAATATGATGCAGCATTTATTATCACATGCTCATTGTTTAAAATTAAACGGTTTTATTATAATCTGAAGTCAATTGCCCACAGGTACTACTTTCATGAATCTTGGGAATATTTACAACTTTTTAAATATATCGGAAAATATTAATAGATGTTTTTTAGTAATAAAACAATTTTTAAAAGGGTCATTGCTTACTAATTTCCATAGAAAATATGCACACATCTCATTGGCATCAATATGAAAAAACTTAAAAGTGACTGTCAAAAAGCCGGTTGAACACCAGACGTATTTTTTCAGTTTTCCTATCCCTAAGCCAAATTGCCAGATAAATGTGAGTACTTTTAATAAACTCGAATGCGGGGTTAGAGTACGAGGGGTCAGAATATGGTCCCTCGCATACGCAGATGACATAGTGCTGCTAGTAAAGAGCTAGGAGGATTAAAAGTATACAATAAAAAGTCTGAAAAGATACTTGGATAAGAATAGATTAAAGTTAAATGCGGAAAAGTCCCAGGTTATGATGTTCAGGAAAGAAGGTGGAAGGGACGAGGGAGAGAAGTGGAAATGGAAGGGCAAGGCCGTACATGAGGTGAAATATTTTGTCTACCCAAGCTTCCTGTGACGGTGAAATAGAGGAGTGGATGATCTTATAAAAGAGAGAGTGACGAGGTCATATGTGGTGATGAAGCAGGCGTATGGACTGAGACAGAATTGGTTCGCAGATAATTTCGGAAGAAGAATAAAATTTTTCGATTTGCTAGAAATAAGTGTCTCATTTTATGGAGTGGAGGTGGGAGGAAGGTGGAAGGTAAGCAGGAAAGCAAATAGGATACGGGAGAGGTATTTAAAGAGGGCAATGGAGTTGGCAAGAAACGCGCCTAGCTATATTGTCAGAAGAGAAGCAGGAGGATCGAGTTTAGGGATTGCAACGAAGAGTCGAGCGCATAAATGTGAGAAGTCTTTGGAAGAGGTGGGAAGTAATATGGTTAGAGAGCGTTGTCGGAAGAGGGATAACAGACGTAGGGGTGGGAAGGAGTTTGAAAGGGAAAGGTATTTAGGATCGGGTGGACTGCAGGTGGATGAAATGAGAAGGGTGTACGAGAAAGGAAGAAAGGTAAAGAAGATTGGTAAGAAAAACGACATGGAGAGAGAGAGAAGGCAGCAGGGGAGGAGAGAATAGGAGAGTCAAGGTTAAACAGGAAACTATGTGTAGATTATGCTAAGAGAGAGAAAGAGCGCAATATGGATGTGAAAAAGAAGAGAATTTAAGTTTGTAGCTTATAGCGAGGATGAAATGCGGGTGCATGGATGATTATAATAAATTCTGGCGAAGGTTTATTTGCATGGGTAAAGGAGGTGTAGGGTAAGATGGAGAAAAATAGAAGAAAGGAGGAAGAGGACTGGAGAAGGAACGATTGTTAGTACCAGAGGAAGTAGGTGTAAGAAATATGTAAATATTGTAAATAGTAGATAAGTATTAGGAATGAGCTGCCGATGCAGAGGTTGGCAATGCAGGGCAATTCGTGAGAGTAGGGTCATGCAAGCGAGGCGAGGCGGATCGAGGAAGGAAAGGCTATATGGTACGAGCGAGCAGTCTCAGAGTTAAAGTGTGAATGGATGTTAGTTTTCAAAAGGTAGTTGTAAGAAAATTCTGTGAAATGGGGAGGTGTAAGGAAGTTCAATGGTTAAATGGTTAAAGAGTGTATTCCAAATTAAGCTAAAACTTTCAAACACTCATGCAAATGTAGATTCACAAGAACCAACTTTTTTTTAAACTGTTGACAAGTTTGAATAATGACAAGTGTACAAGAGTGGCGACAAGAGTGGCGAAACCCCTAGGAAAAGATCTAAAGGCGTCCGGAAAGTACTGGCTAGAGAATTGATGAGAGACTAGAACCTTGACTACCATAACACTTTTTATTTTAATGAAATTACCATTTAAATATAAGATTTATATTCTAGTTTGGATTATAAGTAATATTACATATTTTAATTTTGATATATAATATTAAATCTTATTTTTAGGTTTTGCTTCCATTAACGGCGTAGAGGATTTACTTCAGGATTTAGAATCTCTACTTTATAATTCATCATGATTGGGCGGCGGGGACCTACTGGAGTTTCTTCGATTTCTGCTTTAGTCAATGGGGTAACCTTGTTGCTTTCAATGTTTATTTTTATCCTTTTCATACGATCACAAAACCTTTTATATATTCCACCAAGAACATTATGATCCTCCAATATTGCAAAGACATCACCATCGTTTGATGATAATACCATTTTTTCTTTGGTTAGTATGGGTCGATAGATATTTTTTCCTATGTTAATTTTAATGGATGTATCGTCAGGAAAAGAGTATCTTCGAATTGCGAATATCAGGTGCTGGTACTTAAGAGAAATCATTCGAATAAATTTAAGTTTTTCGAGACCACAACCATTGCCGTCAGGAGAAGGAAGCTTAGTAGGTAGACTTATAGACCTGGCAGAATAACTAGAAATTGCAGGAGGGGATCTAGACCTGACGGGAATAAAAGAACCGGCTGGAGAAACATTATTCTCAGGAAACTGATTTCTTTCAGAAGTAGGAGAGAAAGGTTTGTCTCGAGGAACACCAGGAATTGGTTCACCGTTAGGTAAGCATTCAAACTGTAAACTTACAACTGCAACAAAAAAGGAAGGAATACAATTTTTTGTTTACGTTGGTATTTTATGAACCCGTTATATATAAATCAACCCATTTGTACATATTTGAATTAAGGCTGTGGTTAGTTTTTTATTAAAACAAATTGACTAGTAACTTGCAGTTAATTCCTTTAGCGGCACTGTTAAGATTTTTAATCCAATTTTGTATTTTAGTCAGGCTGTATTTGGACTGTGCTTAGTATAGAATAACCAACAAATTCTAGGCGTGTAAGTTTAGCGTCTAAGTTAGTGTGGACCATTTTACCAAAATATTTTTTATTTTTACAAAAAAAAATCATAATTATGTGCAGCAATGGCTGTCTTCAACAGCAAGCAGCGTATGGGTGATAGCTCCCGAGGATGCTGACGTGTTCAGGCAGTGAGTCGCCATTTTGTAACAGCTGTTAGCATCGCTTATTCTAAAGTTAATTTACTCATAGACTTTTATAAATGATTTAGCAGTAATTATGCTACAAGAAAATCAACCCGTCTTACATGGCAGTAAAACTTTCAGAAAACAGAACATTAAAACGCTTAAATCTACAGTCGGTTAAAAAAAATCAATTTCTGCAATCGCCAGTGTAAATTAGAAGAACAGGAAAAAAAGCTAAAAATATATTTCAAATTATGTATGTTATTGTACTATTATATTTACCAATAGAATGGAGGATGATTGTCAGGGCATAAACGCCACTCATTTTTTCCAAGAAGTAGAAAAAATGATTAATGTATCAATTAAGACTTTAGTTGACAGTGTTCCAAAAGAATATTCTGGACCTTTATTATATACTATATAATATATGATATTCTCATTATCTTATAGATTATCGTTCTAAAATATTTACATTTAATTAAAGTCAGCTTTCATGATTAAATGTTTGTCCCTCATGTTGTTAAAGTTAGTGTATAGCAAGATCCGATAAATATTTGAACTTTGGTTTAAGTCTTCTCCCGGGACGTAGAAATTAATAGTCTTTTAAAGGGATACACAAAAAATTTATAGCTTTATTTTCAACACAATTATTGTGTTTCACAGCGATTAGTGGGTATAAAAGTGTTAAGTAGTGGGAATTGTTGATGCTGAGTTTTTTTAATACTTGTGGTAAAATTTTAGTTAAGTGGATCTTGGCAGTAAGCCGAAGGGTTTTTTTTGCAAGAGATTGATCAACCATCATGAGATTTACAAGGGTATGAAAATATTTTTGAGGATTGAGACAGATTTATGTGGAAGTCAAGGCTAGGTTAATTTGAGATTTGTGACATGGTGGGAGGATTGGATTGATGTCGTTGGTAGTAGCAGGGTGGGGTAGAGACTGAGAAAGGCAAAACAGGTACGATAACGCGACGATAGAGGCAGGGAAGGATGGAAGGTGGGAGCGTTTGAATTGGATTCATGTTTAGCGGAGAAAGTAACATCAAGGAAAAAATGGATTTAGAGCAGAAAGTTTATAGCACACCGAAAGGGGTTGTGAAGGGAAAGAAGGCAAGCGTGAAGTAGAGGAAAACGGTAGAAAACGAAAGAGTGGAAAGAGGGAAAGCAGTGAAGAGAAGGACGATGTAGGTTTAAGCTTGGAATATCCAAAAATGTTCAGATTGCCGCCGCAAAAGCATTGTCTTGTAGAGAATGATAAAAAAGGAAGCAGATTGAGGGGAACGCGGATAAAACTCAAAATCCAAGAAAAGAGGAAAGACTTAAAGAAATTCGTGAAGTTATGATAGACAAAATGGGGATTTACGAATGTATGCAGAAGAAAAGGGAAGTTTAAATAAGAAAATATATTAGGCGGAAACGGCTGAACTTATGAGGGAAATAAAGAAGTGGGAAAAAGTCGTGAAACGGTTCGAGAAGAGGATGCCGTTTTGAAACAAAAACTAGAGAAGCAGAAAGATAATAAGAAAAAGGTAGAGGAGATTTAACTAAGGTTGAAGAAAATGGAAAGCTCAAGCCGAAAGTTTGGAGGGTGTGATCGATGAAATAAAGGACAAGAAACATTTTAATAAAGGATTAGAAGAAAAGAAGCTGAAGGAAAAAGTGAAAAAAGTGCTAGAAAGTATTGATGCTAAGTTAGAGTTAGAGAAAATACTAAATGTTGTAAGAAAAGACCAAAAAAGGGAGAGGCTGGTATTGGTGAAGCTAAAGAAATGGGAACATAAAGGGAAGTGAATGCAAGTAGGAGAGTGTTATATGGAAGCTCGGAGAGAGTAGATGATGATTTGACATGGTAGAAAGAAATAAGCATTATAATTTAAGGAAAATGGCAGAAGAGGAACGAAAAAAGGGAAGAAGAACCTGGATGAAGTATGGGAGAATACAGACAGACGGAGTATGGTGGAATTGGGACAAAGAAGAAAAAAATTAGTAGGAAATGAGGTGTCGAGAAACTAGGAGAGTAAGCCATTGGTTATAGGAAAATTAGGAATTGTAATAATGCAGGGAAGAATGAAGGATATGTTACTGTAATATAGCAGGATTGAAGCGAAAGGATATGGACTTTATGAGAAATTTGACAAAGTGGGATAAGTTGATAATTTTTTACCTTAAGAAATGTAAAAATTATACTATTTTATTATTGTAAACAATATCTTTCTTTAATAAAATCGTAGATATAAAAGCGTTTGAAAGACATTTTTTTAAATTTCGGGAAATAAAATGATTATTTATAAATGGACCAAGGTTTTTTTTTCTTTAAAAATTTAGCCAAGGAATGCGTTCTATAGTTTGAC
>JAAAKG020153520.1:0-30826 GCA_010014905.2 Druon quercuslanigerum
CGATGCGTTCCCTAGCTCGACCAACTGTGCTACGATAAATGCGTGCGTGATCAACAACAGTATCACGCACGCGTTTATCGTAGCACAGTCGGTCGAGCTCGGGAACGTTCGGGTCTAGCTAGTAGAACGCATCGGTCCCGCTTCGTCCGGAGTCCTGTGATACCAGCGTCAGGCGGGACGCGATCTTTCTGTTAGATTGCTCTGGTCCCGCATCCGCAGGAACAATGTAGTCTCGATACTAGTACGTCGGGCGTTCGCTAGCCGAATCAAGCTGGTCGCAGTCCACGCGGACGACATTGATTCCTTGGTACCCCCCTGCACCCGGATTTTTTTCCATGTACACAATGTACTTCAAAAGCTGCAATTATATCTTCATACTTCCCTTCTTGTTGCTCAGTAACTTCAAATGTATCGTAGACCTCTTGTGCTTCATCTCCTATGGTATAGAGAAGAATTGCGATTTTTGCTTCATCTGGTTTCAAAGAACTCTCTGTGGCTTCCATATAGATTTGAAATTTCTTCTTTCACTTTTTCCGTTTTTCAGCTAAATTTCCTTCGAGTGTTAGCGGTGGAGGTGGTCTGAGATTCAACGGATTTTGCGGTTGTATCATTGCAACTTCTCGATGCTAGCCGTGTCCTCTTTTTCGTATAAATTCAACTGTTTTTTATTTATAATTAAAATTATATTTGGTTGAAATATCAATTATTCGTTAAATGCGTCTAATTTTAATTTAAAATTTTTTTCTTTCATCTGTTTTGGCTGAAAATTCAACTATATGATTGCAAGTTAACTTGTCTCTTGAAATTTTCATTTGCTTTTGATTTCGCCCGACTTTGGGGCGCCTGCAAATGGGTAAGCCAGCACTGATAGTGGATCTGAAAAAGTCATGCATTTTCAAAACCAGATTTCCATAGCAATCCTGACTATAATTTAAATTTTCAATATATTATTTGTTTGCAGAGTCAGCAGCCAGGTGGAGAATTAGGAAGCTTTTCGCTTAGCGAACTAATGTTAAGTCCTGTAAATAGTCCGCAATTATTCGAAGTCGTGGCGAGTGCCTTGGTCTTTCAATTCGTCCCACCAGACCGGGACTCTCAATCCGTCGAGCGAGTTCCATCCTACTACGACAAGCTCAATTCCTGGCTGGGACAAATACTCCAAAGGGACATTGATAACGTGCAAATCGAGCTTTGCGAAATCGAGCAACACGGAGTGGCTATTCGTATTTGTCCCCTTGAATGCCCTGAGAAGCCAGCGTCCAGTGAAGACATTGATAATCTTGTAGCCTGTCTGGAGCAGCAGATAGAAATTCTCGTGGCTACGGTCCACCATAAGGACACCTTCGTTAAACTAGTGACTGAGAACGATTCTCTCCATTTGGTAGAAATGCCAGGGTGGGCGGGCTTAGGTGGAGTGCGATACGCTCCGCCGACCTGGATTAATGTCATGACCGATCAGGCCAAGGAGGAACTTAATAGGCTAAATACCCACTTGGTTGAGACCTTGAGAAGTACGGATGCTGCCTTCTCCCTGGGAGAAGGTGCTGATGGATTGGCGTGTGTTCGTTTCGGAATGGTCACTCAGGATACTGGTAAAGGATTTTCACTAATATTCTTCTTTTATATTCTTCTTGGATTGTCATATTTTTGCTCTATTTTGTATGGTTATTCAGGTTGGACAGTTAGGTAATTTGGGCGGGAAATTAGGGAGGTGAAACGGATAGTTAGAGAAGAGATAAGAGATATGTCTATTTTTTATTTATTTTTATACATTATATTCTTCCACAGTTTTTGTGATATTATATCAGGCTGTCTACTTACTTGGGAAACCTGAAATTGTCAGGGATATTACTGGATTTAACTATTTTGTTAAAAATGTCGTTTTGCTTTTATTGGAAATTAATTTTTTCAAGTGAAAATTTAACTATTATATTTTTGATTGAAAATTCATCTTTTTGCTACCAAATTTAACAATTTGGTTAAAAATTTGTTCTCTCTTGACTGAACAATCTTTTTTGGTTAAATTCATTTATTTTGTTATTTAAAATTAAAATCTATCTTAGTTGCATTGTCAACTATTACATTCTTCGTGGAGAATTCGTCTTGTTTGGTTTAAAATTCATTTACTTGGGGCGAACCTCATATTTCTTGTTAAAAATACAACTAATCCAGTTGAAAATTTATAATTTTAGTTGAAAATTATTATTTTTTTGGTTGAATAATGAACTATTTTCTTTTTTTTTTTAGAAATTAATGTTTTTAAATTGAATTGAATATTATTAATTATTAATTAATTATTAATAAATTGAATATTCCTTCCTTTTAGCAGAAATTTTGCTTCTTTCGTTTAAAGTAAATTTTTTCACTAAAAATTGAACCGTTTAATTTATCTCTTCCATTTAAAAATCTATGTATTTTTAATGAAAATTCATCTTTTTGTTAAAAAATTAATCTATTTAGTTGAATATTTGTTTCATTTTTGGTGGAAAATTAATTTTTTTAATCTAAAAATTAAACTATTCCGCTTATGTTTAAAAATGTATCTGTTTTAGTTAAAAATTCAACTATTTGTTGGTAAATAGACCTTTTTAGTTTTAAGTTTTACTCGTTGGTTGAAAATTAATTTTAACTAAACATATATATGTAAACATATATACATATATTTTTGATTTAAAAATTCAACTATTCTGTTTCATGATTAATCATTTTGGTTCAAAATTGAACTGTTTTATGAAAAAGAAAATTAATGTTTCCAACTAAAATATTATCTTAAATTTTTAAATACTCTTAAATTTTTTGTTAAAAATTGATATTTCTTAGAGAAAAATTTAAATCTTTGTTTTAAAATTAATTTATTTTGCAATTTGTTGCTTTGTTGTGTGACAAGATGTGTAAAGTGAACTTCATGAATAATTAAAATAAATGTTTGCGTTTAGCTGCATGCATGAATATGTTACTTTTAGCTGAACGGAGGTTATTCGGTTATTCGATTTTTTTTTATAAAACTCGACGGGCGTTTAGGAAATTATTGAGCATTTATAGAGGTAGAGGGCATTTAGAAAGAACAGCTGGGTAGTTAGGAAGGTAGCGGGCATTTAAAGAGGTTGGATGGGTATTTAGAGAGGGTTTAAATGACGAGGGTAACATCTTTTCTATGTAATAGAGAGAGACTTCAGAAAATCATATATTTTATTTTTACAGACGTGCCAGAATTACTCTCATTGGTTCTCCAAGTAGGCCAGGAAGTGGAAGCCAGTTCGAAGCTTCTAGATACGATGTCCGAAGTAGTAAAAAGAGGTATAGAAGCTGCGCAGACTGATTTGGAGAGAGAAAATGCAGAGAAGCTTTGGCAGGAGGGTATTTTGCGACACGTTCCTGTAGTTGGAACCTTCGTAAATTGGTGGAGTCCGCCAGCAAAAGAAGCGGGAGTTCGAGGGCGTAGTCTAAATTTACAAGCCGGTAAGATTCTTTCATTAATTTTCAAATCTGGTTTGCTATAATATGCTCTGAAAATAATTTCAGGCCTCACAGTTCGGACCCTATATCCCCTTTTGTACCCTATATTCAGTTAAGGTCCCTAAAGTGCCTATGTTCAAGATTTTGTCCCTATGGTAGCCTATTTTCAACCGATAATGGAACTTTACAAAAATTTCTAATAAGATCAAAGCTTCCAAGATTCAGGCATTTTGAAAAAAATAATAAAAATCAAGGAATTTCTGTAAGAAGTGACTGTAAAAATAGGCAGGGCTGCCACACAGTCACTATTCGCAATTTTTTTCTCAAATCACTTTTTAGTCACTTTTTTAAATGAAAAGTTCACATTAGTCACTGTACTTTCAATAAATTAACTCATGGGTTAATCACTGTTCAGTTCAGGTCTATACCTGTTTCTAAGTTGTCTTAAATTCTTTAAAAATATGTCTGGCTATTTTTAAAGATTCCGACAAATTTTTAATAGAGTTCAATCATTTGATGGAATTTGTAAGATTTTAGGATATTTTAAAAATCTCTAAGGCATTTGCATGAGATTTTAATAAAAAATTTTAGAGAATTTTGAAAGATTCCAACGAATTTTTGATTAATTTCATCAATTTGAAGGAATTTCAAAGTGTTTGGATTATTTTAAGATAAAAAATTTTCTAGAATTTTGGAAGATATGGATATTTTAAAAGATTTCAAAGGGATTTATTAGATTTCCGAGAATCTCAATGATTTTAAGGGATTTTAAAGCTCTCATTGTATGTTAATACATTTTTCAGGATATGAGGAAATATAAAATTTCACGGGATTTTATAACCTTTTAGTGGATTTCAAAGTAATTAAGAAGTGAGGTATTTTGTTGGGTTTCAAAGATTTTAAGAGATTTAAAATTATTTTTTATAATTCACTCTGAATTTTTTTATATTCTTTGGAATTCGTTTGATTTTTTCAATGCACTTGAATTTTCCTATAATTAATCAATTTTACTTATTCCGATGGATTTTTTTTTATAAAATTGGTCTTTAAACCTTTTTCGGATCTCGCCTTGAATTCTTATTAATTTATCCTAAATTCGTTTAAAATCTTCTAAATTAACTCAATTTTACTCAAATTAATGGATTAAAAAAAAGTTGTTTAATTCATCTTGAAGTCTTGTAAACTCACCTTAAATTTGTAGTCATTTCATCAAATCCTTTTGAATGCCCTTACAATTTTTCTGACGTGATTTCAAACTTACTGAATTCAATGATTTTTTCATATGTTTAAATTGTTTTCTATGAATTTTATTGGTTTTAAATTCAGCTTGATTTTTCATGACGTTTATCGAATTCTTCTCATTTTCCTTAAATTCTTCTAAATTTATTGACATTTTGCTGAAATAAGTGGATTTTTTCAACATTTTTTTTAAGTTTTGCAATTCATTTAAGATCGTTTCAATTGTTTTTAAATTCTTTGTAATTCTGTTTTCTGTTTCTGTTTTCTGACTCAATTCTATTTTAGGTAGTTGTGGGGCCAAAAGTCAGATATCTGAAAAAAAATGTTTTTCTATTATTTTAAGAATCAGAATATTTTAACTAATATCATTTTAAAAAAGACATTTTTTAATGCAAAATATTAAAGTTCTCAAAAAAACATTATTTTTAACCATGTTTTTTCAATTGAATTTTTTCTGACCGTCACTTCTTATTAATTTTTGAAAAATAATTGAATTGTAATAAATGACGGCATATTTTTACTGGAAAATCCTATTCTACAGCTTTACTGTTTTCATTTTTAAAAAAAGCAAAATAATCTTACAATATAATTATTTGTTAAAAAAAATGTCTAAGGATTTAGAGCCATAGAACTCATAGAAAACTTTAAAAAAAAAAATGTCTAAGGATTTAGAGCCATAGAACTCATAGAAAACTTTTTTTTTTGTTATAACTAAGTGGGGGCTTCGGATTAAAACGCTTTTATTTGTTCTTTGGAATTCTGTTAAATTTTTGTAATTCATATCAATTCTAAGTTTAATTAATTCAATGGATTGAGTCTGAAAATTAATTGAACCTTGAATTCTCGAGCATTTCCTCATTTTTGAATTTTTTATGAATTTCATCGAATTCTCTTTTCCCTTAAATTCCTTTAAATTTATTCCAATTTTTAGGGAAATTAATCAATTTCTTTTATTTTTAACGTTATTTATGTCGATTTGCATTCTTTGGAATTTAACTTCGATTTTTTTGAAGTCTTATGCATTTATAACCCTATATTTTATAACATATGGACTGTGAGGCCTATAATTTTGTTCTAATATAATTATTTTTTATGAGGCATGCATAATTTCAGCCCTTTTCTACCCCTTTCAAGTGGAGCTATAAAAGCTCTACTTTTTACTCATTTTTATACTTTACTCCCTAGAGAGTAAAAAGTGATGTCAGAGATGGATAATGAAAATTAAACATCTATGAGCTCGTATTTTACAATAATCAGCCCACTCACCGTAAGAACTGTAAGGAAATTTTGGTTGCAGATAATAAAATTTTTTTGTAATTTATGGAAATTTACCATATATAATTGATCAAATTACCGTAAATTACCAAAAATTTCCGGAAATTTGTAAACGCGTTTAAAATTGAATTTTGTGTAATTTATGGTAAGTTAACATATTTACCTGTAAAATTTCCATACAATACATAAAATTTGCATAAATTTCCGCAAACTTGTATATATTTTAAAAATAAAATTCTAGGCAATTTATGTTAAATTTCCATAAATTACCCAAAAATTAAATAAATTTCCGGAAATTTATAAAAATGTTTTTTAAATTGAATTTTTTGTAAGTTACAATATTTACCTGTAAAATTTCCATAAATTGTCAAAAAATTCCATAAATTTCCACAAACTTGTAGACATTTTTTTATTGAATTTTGGGCAATTTTTTGTAAGTTATCATAAATTACCATTAAAATTACCGTAAATCATGCTTCCTTTATTCGAAATCTAATATGGGCTGAAATCGTGATTGTATTTAAAAAATATCTGAAATTATACATTTGCTATAAAAAATATCTCGCTTACGACTTGTACTGACAATATACCCGGTAAGAAGAGAAGAATTCAGAAAAATTCAGAATCTGAATTCCCAATAATACGCGAATTTCCCTCCATCGAAAGTTCCACCAAAAGAGGAATTAAAAATTAAGGAATACAAAAGAAAGAATAGAAGGAAACAGAATATCACTTTCTAGACGCAAAACCTAGTCCTTTTAATCAATCAGTTATAAATATAAAATAATTATGTTAATAGAAATCATTTTTAGTATTGCCAAAGAATATTAGCAACATTATTATCTGAATTTATTATTATTTATTATATTATTAAATCTATAATTTATTTAAACAATGTAAAATATTACGATTAAATTTACTCCACCATTATGGAAGATAAAAAATTGAAATTCCCAAACTTATGTTGCGCGCGAAGGAATAGAATCTATGTAAGTGCAATAGAAAATAAAAGACTGGGTTTCGAAAATTAACCTATTCTTTCGTTGAACACTTCTCCCGATGGAAAATTACCACATTAAAAAAAATTAAATATTGATCACTCTTTTGTTAAAATCTGAAAATATTAATTTTTCTCTATTCTTCTCTGCTTACCGGGTACACTCATCGAAAAAGTCCATCTTTTTCCCCTAGGTGCTTAATATACTTTTTTTTTAATAAAATTCGTTTAACAGGCGTGGTGGAGAGTACAGAGAATATTTACAAGTACCACATGCAGCTGCAGCCGAATTCAAATATCAGTAATGGTTCCGGTGCACGAACACCTCCCCAGCCTCTGGTTCAAACTCCAGTTGGCGCTGGAAGTCAGAGTCACAGTCGGTCTTCGAGTCACTCGAGCCTGCAAAGTGGTAAGAACGTTCCGATGATCGCGAACGTGGCCTCGTTTCAACCCCATGTCAAGGAGGAAATGGCCGAGGTCAAGACTTAGTGATATTGCTGTGATTATGCCCCGACGGGAAGTATACGCGATAAAATCGGAAGGTTGAGAGCGGAACTGTGCGAAGCCGTGAAACGTTTCTCAAAAAGTCTCCTTTCCGACATGCTAATAATGTCATTCAGTTTGCAGAGTAACCTAGTTCCTCTTCTGTATTAAACTGCATTGCGTCGATTTAAATTTACAAACCTTAAATTATATTAGGAACAAGAAAAGTTCATAAATATGTTCAATTTGAAAGAGTTGTAAAGCTTGGAGATTTCGATTAAGCATAAGGCTTGGCGTACTTATCAATTTTTAAAGAAATCAATCTCTAAGTTACAGAATTAAAAATGCAAATCTATTCTCTTCTCTTTCGCTACTATTCATCAGCACAAAATAATGACAATATTGTGATGATTTTCTTTTTGAGTGATTTGAATATCAGAGGGCAAATTTGTAATTGTAATGTTTGTTTATTGCTGTTTGTGTTAGTCATTAAATTACTAGTAAAGTCACTCGATTTTATTAAATTAGCACTGATTAGCAAGTATCACTGTAATTAGATATTAGTCTCATCGATTTATGATTACAAATTGTGATAACGAAAATGATTAGCTAATTACACATTTGCCCATCGCTGATTTATTCAAGGTCCGTTCTTTCAATCCAAATCGAAATTTATAGCATTTTTTTCAAAGTCAAGATCCAATTTGAAGGTTTTACAGTCATTTTAGTCAGCTTTACAAGTTTCAATTGCAGAGATGATTGGGGTTGTATAAACATCTATTTTCAGTTTTTAATCTTTAGATACAATGTTGAGTATTTGTTTATATTACTAGTTTTTGTAGATTTTATTTAGTTGTATATTTTTAACAACTTGAACAGTGAGGTTTTCACTGAAGATTTCAGTATTAATTTTTTGTAGAATTTTAGGGCTGAATTTCTTCGATAAATTACTTGAAAAGCGGGCCGAAAGACCAAAGACCTTACGAATGATGTCATCCTTTATCGCATAATTTTAAATTCTTAATTGCATGTAATAGAATTTGGACTTAAATCCAAAAACAGCGACGAAATTAAACAGAAATGTACACATTGTTGACACATACCTACACGAAAATGAAATGAGCTCATAATTATGTATATTTATGTACCAAACTTGTTGTAATAAAGTATTGCTACTGAAAATTAATTAAGGTTTTCTTAAAAACAGATATCACAGCGAAAAAGGATCAAAAAAGAAGAAATAGGGCAATTTTTTACGAACAAGGGGAAAATAGGGGTAGAATATTTTTGTAAGAAATTGTATAGTTTTTAGATAATGTTAAATGGTTTTTTTAATGATTTCTGCTATTAAATAATTCATTATTTGAATTGGATATACTTGGGTCGTTAAAGATAAAAAACGGCGATATAAAAAAAGTTCGAGAAAACATATAATTCGTTAAATAAACAATTTTATATGTTTTAAATTTAAATGGTTCTTACGATCAACAATATTTCCCCTTGAAAATTCCTTGATTAATAATTTCGAGATGCTGAAAGTATAATGAAATATTTAAGTTCAAGTCTTGTTATTACATAATAATTAATTTATATATAATACTATAATATATACATAATACTATGTACTTTTATTATGTCAATTTAATTTATTTTTTAAAATTTATTCACAAATGTCTTCTAGAAATTCGTACAAATTTATTCAAATAAGTAGAAATTATTTGAAGTTCCTTGAATATTAAAATTATTAATTAAATTTACCTTAAAAAACGGTTCAAATTGAATGTACGCGCGCGTTCACCTCTATGGATTTTTATTTCCCAAGGTTAAAAACATAAGGTATTTAAAAATCCATAAAATTTTTTTAATATTAAGAGTTCTACCATTTTTTTAAAAGAAGAATTCTTTAAATTCATCGGAATCTTTTAAAATAATTTTAAATTCTTTGAAATTTTTTGGCGTACTTCATATCCGTTCGAATTGTTGAAATCCGTAGGAATCCTTCGAAATAAAATTTATATCAATTCGCTGAAGTTCTCTCGAAATTCGGCAAAATCCCTTGAAACTGTAAAAATCCATTAAAATAAGTAGAAATCATTTGAAATTTCTTGGATATAAATTAAATTTAAATTATTTATTTAATAATTCATCTAAAAAAAATCTGGTTTAAATCCATTTAAATCCATTTCGACAAATTCCTTAGCGTTAGGAGTTTTACGATTTAAAAAAAAAATCTCTTGAAATTCTTTGGAATTTTTTTATGTCCCTCATATCCCTTGAAATTGTAAAAATCCATTAAAATAAGTAGAAGACATTTGAAATTCCTTGGATATGAATTAAATTTGTTTATTAAAATCTAAAAAATAAACCTTGGAATAAAATGCACGCACGAGTCCGTTCCCGGATTTTTATTTTCTAAAATTAAAAAAAAAAGTACATAATTAATAAATCATTAAAAGAACATTTTTATTAAAGAGTTCTACATTTTTTTAAAACAAAATCTCTTGAAATCCTTTGGAATCTTTTAAAAAAAAACCTCGACAGCAGCTTAAAATCTTTAAAATCATTAGAAATGTTGTTCCGTCCTTTATATCCCTAGAAATTGTTAAAAATCCGTAGAAATCATTTGAAATTGTTGAAATCCGTAGAAACCCCTTGAAACCAAATTTATTTTATTCCCTAAAGTTTATTTGAAATTCGTTAAAGTCCTTTGAAATCCTACGAAACTATTCAAATAAGTAGTAGTTTTGAATTTCTTTGGATATAAATTAACTTTAAATTATGCATTAAATTTATACAAAACAAAGTTGAAATAAAATGCAAGCGCGTGTTTTAGTTCCTGGATTTTTATTTTCTAATATGGAAAACATAAAGTATTTAAAAATCCATAACAAATTTTTTTTTAGTTCTAACATTTTTTTAAACGAAAAATTCTTTTGAATTTTTAAAAATATGTAACTGAAAATCTTTTAAAATTTTGTTACGTTCTGCAAACAGCATATGCCTTTAAATTTTTTAAGACCGTAGAAATCCCTTGAAACAAAATTTATTTTCTTCCCTAAAGTTTATTTGAAATTCGTTACAGTCCTTTGAATTTCGACAAAACTATTCAAATAGGTAGAAGGCGTTTATTTTATCCCCTACATTTCATTATAAATTCGTTAAAAACCCTTAAAATGTCTTTGAAAATCGTAAAAATCCATTAAAATATGTTGAATTTTCATTACTACAAATTAAATTTCTCGCGCGCTTAACGTGCGTTCTGGTGCCTGGATTTTTACTTTCTAATATTAAAAAAATTAATTATTCAAAAATTCATCATTAAAAATTTTTTCATATTAAGAATTATAAATTTTAATATTTTCATGGAAACCTATATTTTTAACGTTTTAGGAGATATTATAAATATTGTTAGTCACATATTGTTAAATTTGAAATAGTAAGATGTTTTAAATCTTGAATCAAGAATTGTTCATATTTGAAAAATTTACATTTACAAATGATAATTTAGAAAAAATTGAATTGTAAACGTCAAAAAATTGTCTAATTTTACCTAATCAAAACTTTCTAACATCAAATGCATATTAGTTGAAATTGTCGAAGAATTAAAAAAAGTATCGATAAAAAAATTTTAATAGAAATTTAATATAAGAATAATTTTATAGATTGAACGAAAAAATATTTTACCTTCAAAGTTTTATTTAAACCCTAAATAGTTTAGTTTGAAATTAGTCAAACATAAAAAAGTAAAATTAGTAATAATAACAGATAATTCTCTAATTTAAAAGTGGAAGCTTTTCAAGAACAAAATAAAAATGGGGAAACGCAGGGAAATGGGGGAAAGATCCTGTATTAGGGAATTTAAAAAATTTAATACAGAGACTACACTGTATTCATATCTTTATTCTCTTTTCATAATATTCATGTACCATTACAATAGAAGGAATAAAGTTCAGAAAAAAAGAAAGAAGAAAATAATACAAATATTCGCTGCTTCGCGCAATTTTCTTTCCTCTCTCTATACATAATAAACGCTCGAATACAAAACATCTCACCAATTTTATAGCCTCTACGAACTTCATTAAATTTATTAAATAAACTCTTTCTTCCATCGGGAGAGAATGCAAAATTAGGCAAACATTTTCAGAATTTAACAATCATCTTCTGATTAAACAATTCATGACCCACCGAGTAACAGAAAAGTTTCTCATAGACCAAATTTAGGCACAAATTAAAATTAGGAACTATCGCCTACAATCTCTAATTATAATAATCTAAAGAATTTCTCTCCCATATCTTTCTTAAGACATTCACTCTCTCACTCTCACTCTCGTAGAAAAATGATACAAAAATGAAATAGATTTTGTACTTATGAGAAAAAGTGATACGACACGCTTTGGATTTTTTGTCGACGGTACAAATCGATAAACAATCGGAATGAACATCTTACCATTGATCGTCTAAGATAACAATCAATGTCTTTTTTGTTTTATATTTTAAAATTTAGCGATGCGCCCTTTTTTATCTAGCTATCTGAACTGGCTATTCGGTGGACACGCATCGATCTTACTTAAGTTCGATTTATTTTTTAAGTATTTAGTCGAGAGGTTCGATAATGTGTTTCACATGATCTCTAGTTATCATCGAAATCTTAATTTTAGGTTTATTAGGGCTCTTTTTACTCGACAGAATGCTGCATTGACCCCATTTGTGCATCTTACGGCAGTCTTTTGTGATGGAGTGATGCTCTGATGAATCACCTCCTTTCACTGTTGTATTGCAAAAAAAAAACTTTTTTTATTCTTAAAATGTTCTTCTTAATTGTGGAGTTTACAGCTCATCAGAGTAAGCGATCTATTCGGAACCGAGTTCTGCGAAAATTTCTATTCATAATCAAAAATATTTTTCAATACAAATTATTAATAAAAGTTTAAAGTTCATTTGTAAAATAAAGTTTAAAGAGAAAAAATTAAAAATTTTAATTACTGGTTCTTGCGTAGTTCTGAAGTTTACAAGGATTTGGAAAATTCAAAGCACGTGTTTTGATAACATTCGCTATTTTTAATGCCAAATATGTAGTAGAATTTTCAACTAATAAAGATAAATTTTAAACCAAGCATAAAATAGTTCAATTTCCAACCAAAAAAATGAGTTTTCAAACAAGAATATTACAATTCTACTAGAAATATGAATTTTTAACAAAATAAATCAATTTTCAACTAATGTTTTAAGTTTTAACCAAAGAGTCCAATTTTCTACAAAGAAGGTAAAAGAATTTTTAAGAAAATTGTCAGATCCATAGAAATGGATTTTCAACGAAAAAATGAAATAGTTCAATATTCTTTTTAAAAATGATTTTAAACCAAAAAAAGGATATTTGAACAAAATACTTAAATTTTCAACCAAAAATAATGAATTTTCAAACATAATCATTGATTATTAACCAAAAGAGACGAATTTTCAATAAAATAGATGAATTTGCCTCTAGATGGTTGATTTTTAAACTAAAAGAGGTGATAAATATTCAACAAGCATCTTAAAATGTAATTGTTGATATTTCAACCAAAAAATATTTGTATTTAAAAGACTTCGAATTCAAACAAAAAGGACGAATTTTCAAAAAATCATGTAAATTTTCAAATAAAAAAGATCCGTTTTTAATCAAAAATAAAACAAAAACAAGTAAAAAAAATTGAGATCAAAGAGAAAAAACTTCAATCGATAAAATTTTAATCAAAAACAGTTGAATTAAAAAAATACTATTTTTCGACAAAATGTATTTTAAATTTCAATTAAATTTTAAAATATGGTTCAATTTAAATACAATTTTAATATATGGTTGTCCTTAGTGCTCGCTATAAGAAAATAGAAAACTTTTGAAAACATGTACTATGAACTTTATTTGACGAATTAACTATAAACTTTGATTAATAATTTGTTGTAAAAAAAGTTATATTTTTCGTATATAAAATTTGAATTTTTGCCAACATTGGACCCAAACAGATCAAGCACTCTGGTGAGTGGTAAATTCTACCATTAAAAGTTGAAAGTCTTTTCCATTTCGAACTTAATTTAAAAGTAGGGTCTGAGGACTTGAAAAAATTCCAAGTTCTTTTTGAAATACAAATAGTGAACGAAGGTCTGTAAATCCTTTTCAGTCGAATGATACATGACGCACGGATTTTTTTTCTTATTTCTAATAATATTGTAAAAAGAAAACGATCGAACATTTGAAGTTCGATGTTACAACGAGAGTCTTTCATAACATTATTAGTAAGAGTAGCGTAGTAGTGCGTGTATTTGAGAGAACAAGTTGTTCAACCTATTTTCAAAACTTGAGCCGATATACAAAAAAACTTGGCAAGAGATTCCTTCCTTTTTCCATAGACGAAGATACACAATTTTAATCTAACCAGAACTTAAAACTGCCACGAAATTTTGGTTTTAAAAATGAAAAAAATATATTTTCTATGAAAATAATTATAATTTGACACCTAAATGTACAAAGTCCAAGACAAACATTTAAAGCTCTTAAAACAACTCGGGGTTTCGATATATCCATAATTCTATAATTCTAATAATAAAAATAAATAATGTCAAAATTAAAATTAGCCAATTACAAAAAAGTGATTTTAGACGTATAATGGATCGAGCGAAACCGAGACTCGTTTGAAGCGCATCGAAGTCGAAGGCCTTCAATTTTGAAAGACTTCCACAAAATGCCCATAAAAATTCAAAACCAAAATTCACTCTATAAAATTGGCAGGCATTCGCGAATGATAATTCCCGAGCTTTTACCAGTTTTGAGTTCTGATTCAAGTTTAATTCTCTGACTAGGAAATCCTCACTCAGGAATATTTGTGGCTTGTACCTCGAAAATTGATTCGCATCTAAATTCTTATCGCCGAGTATCTTATCTACTTATAAACTTATGATATCTAAATGCAACTGCTTTTATAAGCTGCTTAGTTCCTCATCAATAAATATTACAACTATTTACAAATCGACCATTCGCTGCATTTCTCTATTTCAAGCGGCTTTCAGCCACAATTTTATTCTTAGTATCTTACTAAATTATTATCTTCATAAAATTTCGAAGCTTCTCTCTCTCTCGCGGGGTTAATCGAACATACGTGCGAACGAAACTCACTAGGTGCGAGTGAATGCTCAAGATGGGAAGTGCACGATCAAAATGATCGTGTTAAACGTTAATGGAATGGCACTAAGTGTTTTACTCGATCGGCAAGCGGTACTGTCGTTTTAGGTCGAATATCATTATTATTTTCCTGGTCTCGTAAGGAAGATTCTTTTCTCCAAAGTCAAAAAAGAAATCCTCTTGAGCGCGTTTCTTACAACATCAACATTTAGATTAAATTTAACATTATCACACTTTACACGTTTACGCCATTAGCTTAAGTCTACGCCATTTATTTACAAATTGGCCGAGTGATGTGCGAAATAGATTTATAGAAAGTTATCAAGTTTCGTTGCAAAGTCTTTCTTTTAATACGGTAATCGAGTCCGGGCAAAAGTCTCAAAAACAAATTTTATCAGTCATTGTCAAATTTGGTTCGTCTCGCTTTCAATAATTCTACCCAGACTTTGTGATTTTTTAGCTTTAGGTCCCGTTTTTCCTGCTTGTGGAAAATCATTTCGATTTCATTTTTATTCATCCTTTTCACGTGCAGCAAGTTTCCAGAATTTTGGGAGATTCGAGTTGAAACATTCCTCCAATTTTAATGCTTTGGAATTCGTAAGTTACGAAAGTCTGGTTTTGAAACCGACACTAAATTACTCTAGAATTTAAAATAATGCAGAAGACGTTTAAAAACTTGAAATAAGAATCGCTAAGACTTCTAAATCAAAATTCCAAATTTTAAGGCATTTCAAATTGTCAAGAAATTTTAAATTCAGATCTTCAACATTTCGTATCGTTTTTAATGCCAACCATTATAAAATTCTAATTAAATTCAAAGTCAAAAACAGAAAAAAATTAAAAATTTATTAAAATATTTCAAAAATTCAGAATTACAGGGATTACAGTGAAAAAACTAGCCCTAAAAAGGGAAAATACGGTAATTTTCCGAAAAAGGGGGAAAGATTAAAACATTAATTTTTACATGTAAAAAAGAGGAAGCAATATTTTTATAAGAAATTTTATATTTTTAAGTAATGTTTAATGATATTTTAATCACTTCTGACATTAAAGAACTTTTTTACAAATTAGATACAGATATGATTTTTTTTAATCTAATAAATTCCCTTCTGAAAGTCAATATATGACTATGAATTTGTCAAATAAACATTTATCAGGAGCGACCTGCTTTCGAAAAAATCTACTCTTCAAAATGTTTATTTTATAAATTGAAATGTTTATTTATTAATATTTTCATGTTAAATGCAAAAACTGAAAATTTAAAAAAAATTAACTTTGGTATGTGGTATAATACTTTTGATAATGGTTTGAAAATCATTGTTTGATTGTTCGTCGATTATCAATTTTCTTCAATATTAAATAGTTAAATATACAATTTTCAACAACTGTATTCTCATTTGCTCAAAATTCAATTATATAATTTTCTTCAATTTTCAACAGTCCCTAATTCAATTTTCAATTTTCTTCAATTTTCAACTATTGAATTTTCAGTTTCTTAAATTTGAAACTAATTCAATTTTCAACAGTTAAATTTTCTACTGTTGACATTTTAATTACTAACTTTCTTTAATTTTAAATAGTTAAATATACAATTTTCAACAGTTAAATTCTTATCTGTTGAAAATTCAATGATCAATTTTCTTTAATTTTTAACAGTCTCAAATTAAATATTGTTTAATTTTCGAACAATTGAAGTTCCATCTTTCGAATATTACAGAAAATTTGAATTTTAAGTTGTAACTATTAAAAAGAAAAGTTTTGAACATTTAAGAAAATGGAGGTTTAAACAATGAGAAATTCAATTTTTAAAAATTAAAGAAAATTGAATTTAATAAATAAACATTTCAATGAATTTATAAAATTCGATAAAAAATGATTTTATCGAATACGGTTCTCCATTGACAAACAATAATAACATTTTTATATGTTTAAAATAATTCTCATAATCAAGAATATGTCATCTCTTAAAAAATACAATAATTAATCATTAAACCATGATACTTTTTCGTCCAAATAGTTGTTTTAGCTAAATAGTTTAGCTTAAAATCACAAGAGTCCCGAGTTTAAAACATGACATTTTGACTACTTTCCAAAACGAAATTTCCCGCGTAATTCAAATATTGTATTCTCAAATGTAGTATACCTAAAGAGAAAGGGGGAAAAAGAAGAATTTCGCGAAAAAGGGAAAACGCGGGAAATTATGGAAAAGTCTGTGTTCCCTAGCATTAGCACTTTCTCAAAATTCTGGAAACTCGAAAGTTTTCTTTTTGAATATTTCTCTAAATGAGAAATTTTTTTTCGAACACGAAAATATCATTGTACACTGAATAAATCGAACTTTGCTTTGCGTTAACTAGTAAAGAAGAAGAAAAAGTAGAAGTAGAAGTAGAAGAAAGAACAGTAAGAAAAAAGCATGCATTTCCATCCCGTTTTGTACTTAAAATGTGCAACCACCTGAGGAATGGCAGTGTTTGGAAATCGAGTTTCCCAAAGAGACACGGGCCAAAACTTTCACACTAAACGTTCCATCTTGGACTCAAACTATAGATAATAAATACTTTTATCACTCGTCGCATTATACGGTAACTCGTTACTCCAATAATTTCATATCTATATATATAATATTTATATTCATATATATATATATATATAATATATACTATTTATGTATAATAGATAATAATTGTGTCGATTGTATAACAGGAAAATGAACACGGAGCTTTTTTCTACAAATCGTACGGGTATTAAAGTGTAAAAAGATGTATAAAAAGTGTCTTTTGGTATCCCTCTCACGTTGATCGAGTCTCTAAATCCACGTCAACGACCGCAAAATCTCTACCTCCCAACAATTGCGATTATCAATGTGGATGAGTCTGCAATAAGGAAAAAAGAAAAAGCTTTAGGTCAAAGTAGCGGGTCGACTCCGCGCTTTATATAACAAAAATTCTTTCGAAAAGAATGCAGTTCAAATGGAAAAGATAGTTGACGATGGCCACTGTACACGATATACAAATACGATCGATACACATTAGCTACAATGTAATTCGCCCTCTTTTCGAGCACTTTCGTTTCTTCTTGTTTTAAATAATTCTCTAACACGCTCAGCTTTTATTCCATCTTATTTTAAATTCCTCTCCGAGTCTTTTTCGCCCCCTCGTTTTAACACCCTCTGGAAAAAACCTACCTAGACCCGTATGATAATAGAATAGAGATACCTCTCATCATTTTCGTATCGCTCTTCGCTTTGCTTTGGTTTCGCTTGGTTGGTTTCGTTCCAACGGCGATTACAATTCGGTAACCGCGTACAGATTAGGGTCGCTGCCTTGAACCTGACTTAAAGTGGGAACAGAAGATTTTTCTTGTCTGCCTTGGACCCGATTGTAAGTGCCGTACATATTCGGAACAGCATTATTTTGACCGGTGTCGTTGAATTGTCCGCGAGAAAAGTTCCGATCCAAAGTCCTCACCTGATCTTGCACCTGGTCCTGTATCCGAATGTTGGGAGCCTTGTTCCTTACGAGAGAACGAAACTGGTTCATGTTCGTCTGTGAACGATTCTCGAATTCCCAAGTTGGCTGGTTGACTGGGTTCGGTGGCAGAGGTCGATTCTGATTCCAGGCGGGTGTTGGCCCTCGCTTTAAACTTGCCAGATTTTTCGGATCCAGAGTCTGCGTTTTTCTAGAGTCTTGAAAAGTTGCCATGTGCGCGGGTCCGTGCGAATTATGAGAGAGGGTGCCGGTAAATGATGCCACACTTGGCGTCCAGGGTGGTTCCCTTCCTACAAAATAAAAAAAAATCGATTTTTAGTCATTTTCACGACGAGAGGTTAATTACTCGAATCGTAGGTGCACAATAGATTGCACGATTGCATGGGATTGCAAAATATTTCATTGATTCTCACAAAAGTCCCGGGACGGCTGAATATTTCCTCAGGAAAAATAAATTTTTCATGGAGGTCAAGGTCATTCTTAAAGAAACTTTCAACGAGAAATTCAATGATGACCTTTCATTTGATCTTGACGATGAATTTCAAGGGGTTTTAAAGGTCAATTTTTTTCCATTGTAAACCTCCTTTTTTACATTGACAATCGATAGTTTGTAGTCTATAGTGGAGGGGAGGTGATACCCCTACATGGCGCGCCCCCAGGTGGCGGATAGGGAAATGCTCGCTGGAAACAGAGGGTAAGGCGGAAATAAAATACGCCTCGCGGACCAAACACACTTAGAACCCCAAGTCAAGGCGTGAACAACCGTGCCGAGGACTGAGTGGCACCAGGGAGTGGTGAATCAAACGGTGTCTCCAGGATACCAGTTCGCATCCTAGAGTATCTAGACCTTACCCTCGCACGCGGGGCTCTGCGGGGGTTGACCTATACTTCCCTAGCTACTCGTGCGAATAAGATGAAGGAGAAACAACTAAATTCTAACAGTAGCCTGTGTGAGGAGTTTGGAGGTCCTTTGGACGTTACGGAGGAGCTGGACAAGAGAGAACTGTCGGTTAATAAGGTGGACATTCCTGAAATGGATGTCAAACTCTCAGAGAAATACCATCTCTTAGAAGAGTTGCCAGGCACCATAGAAGCCATTGTGGAATTCAGTAGTGAGAACAAAAAAATGTGGCTCTCAATACGGGAAGGACTAAAGAAGGCGTAGAGTATGTTGCACCAACTTCGAGATAACTCTATGACGACCGAAGGGCTTCATAGGGATCTTATCGAGAACGTTGGGAGAACTGCGAGAAGGAGGGCAATGGCCAAGGACGAGGACCCGAGCTGGAAAAGTGACAACCTAAACTCCCAAAAAGGATGAGGGAGGGGTTTCTACACCTGCATCAAAGGCAAGAGAGAGGAAAACGAAGCAGAGGCGATCTAGACCCGACGCGGTTCTCATCAAACCGGCGGAGGGTCTCACCTACGCTGAGGTCCTTAGAGACCTAAAGCAAAAAGTAAAGCCTGACGCCCTTGGATTGAAGATCAGTGGCGTCAGAGAGACCAGAGGCGGAGAGGTCTTGATGGAGCTAGGACCTACAGCGGATGGCAGAACAAAGCTATCGGCTGCTATCAAGGTGGCAGTTGGGGACAGGGGAAGCGTACGCGAACTCGTCCACCGTGTTGAGGTTGAGGTTCTGGACCTCGACACAATAACGGAGCAGAAGGAAGTGGAAGCTGCCGTGCGTAGAGAATTTGGTGAGGCTACGTGAGGCGACATTAAGGTTAGCTTTACTAAGAAGGCCTTCAGAGGCTAGTGCGGACAAGACACCTAAAGATAGGATGGGTGTCCTGCCGCGAATACAGAAAGACGGAGGTGTCTTTGGCCTATAGGGAGAGCCCAGATCTGCAGAAGAAGCCCAAGCTGGGACAAAAGAGGAGTGCCAAGGCACGGCTAAAGAACGGCACCCTCCCCGAACTAATGCGAAAGCGGATCCGGGGGGAATTATGCCAAGGAGAAAGGGTGGTGTTTTTTAGTGGGTCGTTGGTAGCATCATTATAATGATCAAATTAAGATCTTGGTGTATATACGCTTGTATATTAAGATCACTGTATAGAGGCTACCAACATCGCCACACTAACGGGAAGTGCAGTGAAGTTCTCGGTGTGTTTCAAGAACATTTTTCACCAGCACTCGTAAAAAAAATCGATAGAGCTGTAAATTTTACATTCTAATATGTACTAATTTGTCTAATTGACCTAATTTGACCTAATTTGACTAATATAATCTAATTTGACCTTGAACAGAGGTATAAATATCTTGTTTATGTTTAAATGACCTTAAAGTAACCTTCACAGTTACAATGTACCTATGGCCTGGGTACATATTTGAACGCAAAATTTTTCGCTCCATCGATTTCCGAAAAACCTTGAAGGATATCGTCAAGATCAAAATAAAGGTCACCATTGAATTCCTCGTTGAAAGATACTTCACGAATGACCTTGAATTATAATGTAAAGAGTATAAATCCTTGGAAAGCCCTTGAATTTTATTAAAATTATTCATTAAAGTTCTCAAAAAAAAAAAACTTTTAAAACCAGAGAAATCTTTAAAATCCTTAAAGACTTAATAAAAAAATCCAGTTTAAAAATTATAAATCATTTTAAGCCTCTGAGTATAATTTAAATTAAACTTAAATAGATTTTTTTTTTAATCCGTTTGAATTCATACATTTTCGAAATTCTACCAAATTCTTTGAAATACCTTGAAATTTTTTAAATCTCTTTTAATCCGTTAGAATTCCTTAAAATCCACAGAAATATTTTAAACTCTCTTTGAAAACTTAATACCTCCTGATCTATCAGGAAATTTGTTAAATGCCATGCAATTTTTATGATATCTGACGAAATCGATTAAAATTCATGGAAATCCCTTATAATTTGGTGAAATCCTACGTTAAATAAATAAATTATTAATTTGCACGTTTTCTATTTTTCGCATAAACTATTTCAATATTTTAACATTCTTTATTTTTATACTGACTTCTGCTGATTTTCGTATAATGATTCTCTATAATGATTTTCCTAGAATCGCGACAAATGATAAAAAAATTATTTCAGGAAAATTATTATAAGGCTGTACGGAATTTTGTATAATACTTTTTCGTGTGGGGCGACCACAAGGTTTTGTAAAAGTTTCGAAAAATCAAATTAATCAATAAGCTTATAAATAATATGCAACAAAGAATGTACTTCCATATTTGATACAATAAATAAAAATATGGTTTTAATAAAATTCACTTTTTTTAGAGTCTACCACGTCTAATAAACATTCAAATAAAATTATAAAACTAACCCTAAGTAATTATACTACTGTTGTATTTAATCAAATACTTGAGTAACAAAAATTATCACGAAATGATCGACTTTTTAGAAATATTAAAAAAGCTACGTTGAAGGTTTTTCAGAAATCGATCATATTTTTCAAAATTTCATTCAACCACAACTGATGATGTCTAAATTCCAAATGAAATGGGTATTTGCTAGTCCATTTGTAAATGATTTTTTCAGTATATAATTAAACTCAGAATAATTCATATGGCGGACAATTTTTTGAGGCCGGTAAAAGCCGGTTTTATTATAAAGAAATTCCTATGCACTTTTTGTTAATCGATGGAGAAAAGAAGTAACTAAATTAAAAATTATACTCAAATAATGTATTCTAAACCCAAAAAGTTTTTTGGTATTAATAAAATTAGCTGGTGATTTTAGGTAATTCAATTGTACATTAAGTAAGATTATAACCATTAAAAAGTGTGTGTATGGAATACATTATTTGAATATAATTTTTTATTTCGTTCCTTTTTTCTCAGTCGATTAACAAAAAGTGTCTAGGAATTTCTTAATAATAAACTAGCAAATCCATTATCCTTAGTGAAAATGAATATTTAATGTAACCAAAACTAATTTGAAAAAATACAATTCAGAAACCTTTCAAGTTCAACTTTATTTAATTAATTTTCAAACTTCAGGTGTCTTTCAAATCCGAAAACATATTAGAACTTCAAATACTTCCAGTGCCTTAAGATTGAGGACACCGAAATTTCAATAATTTTGAAACTTGTGATGGTTGATAATCAGTCATGAACTTATAGTAAATAAGATTCAAAAAGCTCTTGGCATAACTTGCCAACTTTTAATACTATAGAGTGGAAATTCTCAGTGTCAAAACTGAAATTTGAAATCGTTTTAAATTCATACTTTGCAACTTTAAGCCTCTTAAAATGACTGGGGGTTTCGCCAGATTCATAATACGTTTACGAGAATGCGTTGTTTAATGTAATATTTTAACCACATTATCTAAAGGCAATTTTACCAGCCGGAACATAAAGATTTTTGTGCTGGTAATTAAGTTACCTTTTTTTGTAAGTTACCATCAAAATTGACTGAAATGTTTAAAATAAGAAATTATTAAATAATCATCAATTGAAAAAGTAGATATTTATCAAAAAGTTTTGTCTCCGCGTGTAATGAGCTTTTACTGAAATGCATTTTTTGAAATTCCATTGAAGTCAGAGAAAATGCAGGGAGCTTTTCTATCAGTGAAAGTCAAGGATTTTATAAAATATCGTCAATGGCTTTAAAAAAAATACCCGATAAATCGGGGGACTTTTTAAAGACGCGCTTTGAATAAATGTGAAGGCTAATCAATTTAAAAGTTTTAAACTTTGATTTAAAATTATTTATATTCCATTTATAAAATATTATATTTCAAAAATGTTACAATATAAGAATATTTTTGTTTGAGCCTTAGTGATCAGGTAAAATGATAAATTAGTAAAGGAAAACTTAAGGAATTTTGAAAATGAAGTTTGTGGCCACCCTAATATAATATTCTTCTTAGTAATTTATTTGCCTTGTATGACAAATTATATTTTTTCCAGTTGCTTTCTCCTGACAAATATTTGATGGTAAGTTTGATATTTGAGTAGATTTTGATGGCAAATTACGAAAAATATAACTTCCCTACTAGCATAATGAAGGATATTATATATTTACATATTCGAAAAATTATCATTAGATATTATTATTGCTAGTATTGCTAGTATTTATGGAGTAATTGAGGCAATTAAATTGAATAGTTAGAGCTTCTGCCCAACAGCGTTATAAACATACATGTTTTTAAAATAAACGTACCCAAATTCTTCAGAAAAGTTTTAGAAATATTTGATAAATATCTGCGTTTTCAGTTGATTATTATTTATTAATTTATTGTTTTAAATACTGCATTCAATTTTTATAGTAAGGTACGAAAAACATAAATTTATTACCAGCACATAGGTGGGTATTATATTATATATTATCGAAAAATTATCATTATTTATTATTATTTACTTTTTATTATTGTATTATATTATATATTACTATAAGCGACGAAGATACGATATTTACAGATTTTAGGCGACTTGAAACGGCATGCACAATAGCTAGTGTGTTGCAGTTTACAGGAGCAAAGAAAAAAAATTCAATTCAAAAAAAAAAAAAACAAGAACATTTTCAGACAAAATTTCTATGTTTCGAACGGTATAATTACAATTTGATTGTGCGGTTAAAATATTATAATAAATAATCATTCTTGTAGACGTTTTATGGATCTGACAGAACCCCGAGTCGTTTTGTCGAATGTCTATTAATTAAGTAAGGATGATTTTTAAAATTTTGATACCTCTTCGTCTTGATTAATATTTTATATTTTTTACTAAATATAACAATAATATGTTAATTACTTTCACTGGAAACGAGATTACAAAAAACCGTCCAGTGAATTTTAAGGTATTCCAAAGAATTACAAAGTATTTCCAACAGAAAGAAATTTTTTACAAAATTTAACGAGATTTCGAATATTCATAGGGGACAACAAAACAGTTTTAAAGTGTTTCAAAGGATTCCTAAATACTACAAAAGGCTTCAGGCTTCAAGTGGATTAAAAAGATTTCAAGAGTTTGAAGAAGAGAGAATCTCAATTTTTCAAGCGATTTTACAAGATTTTAAGGGAATTTATTTTATTTTTATTTTACAATATTTCGATTATGTGTAATAGAAAATGATGCAATTTTGAATGCATTCTTTAAAAAGATTCAATTTTGAAGATTTGAAATTGAAATTTATTCAATTTTATATATGTGCAATTGAAAATTCTTCATTTTTAACGATTCGCATATTCATTAGTTTTCTATTCTAAATGTAACGTTCTTAGGAATATGTAGTTGAAAATTTACAATGGACAACTTTTTAATTTGTAAGATTTTCTGTTGAAGAATCTTCAATATTTAATATGTGTAATAGTGAATAATGAAATTTTGAATCCATTCTTTGAAATAGTTCAATTTTAAAGCAGTCGAAATTTTTCAAATTTATTTATTATTAAATAGCAGTAAATATTTGAAAAAAGCAGGTTGGCCTTTTTAATCGGAGAAATAAATTCCCGGTTCGAAAACATTTTTTACGGTCAATGAAATTTAAAAAATCAAACACTAAAGCTAAAAAAATTCCATTTGAAGTAATAAAAACTGAGCTGCAAATAAAAGAACTCAAAAGTGGAACAGTTGGATTTTGAACTTTTGAAATTAGTGTTTTTTTAATTAAAAATTCTTGTATTAAAATGCTCAATAATTTACACGTGCAAGATGGAGGTGCTAACACTTTTCAATTGAACAATTTTAAGTGAAATGCAGATAAGCTGCGAAATTTAGAATTTTTAACTTTTAGAAATTATAGAGTACAAAGATTCAGATTCAATTCCAAAAATATAAGTCCACGTTATTATTTTTAATACTCTAAATTAAAAAATCAATCATTGAACTTTACAATTTTTAAAATCATGTTATTTTAAGGAATTTTAAGTTAGAAACATTACAAATTAAAAAATGGAAAATTTGTTAACTGAACACTTCTCACGTTAGAAGTTCAATTGTTTTCCTTTTAAATAGTTTAAACATTCTTGAAAAGCTTCAAAATTTTATTTCAAAATCTTGAGAAATGTAGAAGTTTTTTTCAATTTGTTAAAATTTAAGATTATTTTGAAATATTTCTCAGAGCTTCTAAATATCTTTTAATATGAAACAAAATGCAGATTTTTGTAGATTTCAAACGAAAAATGTAGAAGCTTTTCAAGAATTGTGAAGGTTCCAATAAAAAAAAAAACATTTTCTTAAGATTCCTAGGAAAATTGAAAAAGATTTTTCATAGTGACAAATTATTTTAGGAGAATATTTAAAACGGTTTTAAAAGATTTACAAAATTGTAAAAAAGAAAAAATCTGGAAGATTTTAAGCACATTTTTTTTAATGTGCATGATAATTTTGAATCTTTTTATAACTCTTCGAAATTTCAATGATTCCGGGCTATCTATGGCAAACAATTCAGTTTCAAATTTTTACTTTCGAACATTTGGTTTCAATTTACTTAATTGATAAATTTTAAATTGAAATTCTAAAAGATCTTAAATTTTGAAATGAGTTAAAATCGCCATATCAAATTACTGTACACTTTTTAATATTTAGAGTACAGATACATTACAAAAATTTATTTATTATTTATTTATTAAATAAAAATGTTTTTTATCAAAAATTTTGAACTTTAAACGCTTTTAATTTGTTAAGTTTTGACGTCTCTAAGACAGAATTTACAAAACTGAATGATGTTTTAATTGAAAAAGATAACAATTCAACTACTTATTTTAAAAAACTGTTGAAATCGAACTTGCACCGATTTTTCTTTTAACAATTTGTAAAATTTACGGTCAAAAAATGAATTCACTATCATTTCCCGGTTTTCCCCGGTCAGAAAAAATCCACGTTTTCCCGGTCCAGCGGCCACCCTGAAAAATAACTTAACATTGGCCGGGGGGGGGGGGAGTACCAAATAATTTTGTTACGACTTTTTATATGGGGTAGGGGTGGAGTAGAAAATTGGCAAAAGATGTGTTACGCAACTTATGGATGACCCCTCATAAAAAAGAAATTCTTACCCGGACCCGAGGGGGCGTGCCCTCAGTAAAAATCACTCGATTCTAGTGTTTTGCACTGCTTGCTTAGAGTCGCGTACTGGCCAGGTTGGTCTCCATGTCCAGAACGGTGTTCAGCTCGTCCACTAGTCGCGTGCTGATTGTGCTGACTCGATTTGTGATCGCCGCCGCTTCCATTAATTCCCCCACCTCTGTAAAAACAATTGGAAACAAACAAAGTTGCAGCATTTCTTTTCTGAGACACCAAAATTGGCTTAACTTCTAAGGGAGAAAGAAAGTATTAAATTTCTCAATCCAACTATTCGCACGACGAAGACAAAAATCTAATGTTTACTTATCAATATTGTTCTCAATACACTGGAACCTGGATTTGTGCACGGTTTCGCACAAGGCCGGCAGTGGCTTCCGACACAAAATCCAGGCATTCGGACGCATGACGCAACCTGATGTAACTAACTCGCTGAGAGTCTAGGTTACAGTGTATTTTTTCCGCAAGAAAAGACAAATATTGCTTTAAAATATCTATCTTTTTTTTTAACATTTTCCTTTTTTTCGTCTTCGTTATTTAGCACCCTAAACACTCAAAGCTGGGAGTTTTAGAGCTTGGCACATTCTTGAAAACATTTGAACGCTTTTGAAAAAATTGAAAAAAGCGATTAATTTAACGAACGAAGAAACGAGCAAAAATCTATGTAATCTGTAAAGTGTAAACCATCGAAGCGAAGATCTACTCTCAGTTATGAACGTCTAAGACGCAAGGCACAACGGTCGTGTTAAGAAATTAAAAACGTTAAAAAATCGTCTAAATTATGTGAACTAAGCTAACTCTTTAAAAGTTTCAAAGCGGCTTGAAAAAATTAGGGTTCTTGTAACTTTTGTGACGTTAACTACATTTCAATATAGAGTGAAATCGAGTTTTAATCGAGCAAAAAGAATTCCCGGTTATTTTCTGGTTCGAAAATATTTGTCACGGCCATTGAAATTAAAAAATTCGAACTCTTAAAGCTGAAAGTGGAACTCTGTTCAATTTTAAACTTTTAAAACTGAAGCTGAACCACAACGTTGATGTTAAAATTTCTAAATTGTCTAAGTTCAATTTTAAAAATCATTAATTAATTTATATAATACACATTTATATCAAACTAATGTTAAATTATATTATATCACGCGATATAAAATGTATGATATTTCAAATGACTGTATAGATTTTTCTCCTGAAAATGTGTAAGATTCCCGATAATTTCTTGGCTTCCAAGTCCAGTAAAAATAAATACACTGTAATTTCTCGGCTTTTCCATAAATTTTGAATGAATGACATTTTCAGCCGCTTTGAATAAATGAGTACGTAAAAGAGAACGAGGCGAATTTGAATCCAGAAGCGGCGGGGCCTTTTTTCCAGAAGCGGGCAGGACAGAGGCATAAACGCATATAATATTATACTATATATAATAATATTATACTATGTAAAAATTTAACATAAATAATCCATAAGCAATAAATAATGAAAACATATTTAAAATGCATGTGCCAAAGATTTCACAAAAATTTCAAAGATTGCAAAAAGACTCCAATGATTACCCAAAGATTTCTAGATCATTAGTAAAGATTTTACAAAGCTTTCACAAAGATTTTAATGGTTTCCCAAATATTTAAAAAAATTTCAAATATTTCGCAAAGATTTCAGATAGATTTCAAAGATATCACAAAGATTTCGGACAGATTTGAAAGATTTAAAAAAACTTCTATTATTTCACAAAGATTGCATATAAATTTCAAAGACTAAACCAAGATTTCACAAAGATTTCAAAGATTTTACAATGATTTATAATATTTCGCAAATATTTCAGACTTCAATCATTTTTCGAATATTTCAAAAAAATTTCAATAATTTCACAAATATTACTAATTATTTCAAATATTTTGCAAATATTTGGCAAAAGTGAACAATTTCATTAAGATTTCACTAACATTTCGGATAGATTTAAATATTTCACAAATACTTATATTATTGTACAGACTTCTATTATTCACACAGATTTCAGAAGATTTTGAAGATTGAACAAAAACTTCAAAGATTTTGCAGTTTTTAGATAAATTTCAAAAATTGAACAAATATTTCAAATATGAACTGAACTGATTTCAGAAAGATTTCGATTATTTCACAAATATTATCAAATTTTCACAAACATTAGACAAATGTTGCAATGATATCTCAAAGATTTCGGATAGCTTCAAGAGATTTCAGAAAGACTTCTCTTATTTCGAGAAGATTATAGACATATTTAGAAGATTGAACAAAAAATTAAAATATTTTGAAAAGTTTTCATATAAATTTTAAGGATTCCAGAAAGCTTTCTATGATTTCTCAAATATTTCAGTAATTTCACAAATATTACTAAATATGTGAAAAATATTTCAAATATGAACTGAACTGATTTCAGAAAGATTTCAACTGTTTCACAAAGATTTCGGATAGATTAGAAAGAGATAAATATTTCAATAACTACCAAAAATTTTAAAAAGATTTCAATAACATCACAAATATTACCAAATAGTTTGAAAATATTAAAAAATTTTGTTCAATATTCTAAATCTATCGGAAATCTTTGTGAAATAATAAAAGTCTTTGTAAAATAAAAGTAAGTATTTTGGAAATCTTTTTAATCTATCCGAAATCTTTACCAAATATTTGAAATATTTTCGCAATCTTTATGAAATCATTTCAGTTTTGGTAAATCTTTGCAAAATATTTGAAATAATTACTAATATTTGTGAAGTTATTAAAAATTTTGTGGAATCTTTCGGAAATCATTGAAAAATCTTGAAAATTGATATTTTTAAAAATCGGTGCGAAATAATTGTGAAATATCCGTTAATATTTGTGGCATTACTGAAAACTTCGTGAAATCTAAGATAAATTATTGAAGTCCTCCTGAAGTCTTTGAAATATATCCGAAATCTTTCTGAAATAATAAAAGTCTTTGTGAAATCTTTGATATCTATCTGAAATATTTGCGAAATATTTGAAATCGTTGTAATATCTTTGAAATATTTGAGAAATCATTAAAATCTTTGTAAAGTATTTGCGGATTCTCTAAAAACCTTCGCGCAATATTGGAAATTTTCGTGAAATCATTGAAATCTTGTTTCAATATTTTGAAACTATCTGAAATCGTTGTGAAATAATAAAAGTTTTTTTTAATCTTTCAAATCTATACGAAATTTTTCTAAAATCTTTGCAATATATCTGAAATCCTTGTGAAATCATTAGGAAATCCTTGAAATCTTGGTTCAATCCTTTGAAATCTATCTAAAATCTTTGTGTAATAATAGAAGTTTTTTTGAAATCTTTGAAATCTATCCGAAATCTTTGAAATCTACCTAAAATCCTTCTGAAATAATAGAAGTCTTTGTGAAATCTTTGAAATCTAACATAAATCTTTTGCGAAATATTTGAAATCTATCTGAAACCTTTGTGAAATATCAGAAGTATTTGTGAAATCTTTGAAATCTATCAGAAATCTTTGCGAAATATTTGTGAAATAATTAGGAAATCCATGAAATCTTGGTTCAATCTTTTGAAATCTATCTAAAATATTTGTGAGATAATATAAGTTTTATTGAAATCTTTGAAATCTCTGTGAAATAATAGAAGTCTTTGTGAACTCTTTGAAGCCTATCAGAAGTCTTTGCTTCTTGGTTCAATCTTCGAAACCTATCCAAAGTTTTTGTGAACTAATATAAGTCTTTCTGAAATCTTTTAAATTCATCCGAATTCGTTGTGAAATCTATGAAATATCATTACCAAATATTTTACAAATATTTCGGATAGATTTCAAAGATTTCAGAAAGACTTTTATCATTTCAAAAAGATTCTAGATAGATTTCAGATTGAACAAAGCAATAAAGAATCGAAAGATTCCCAGTTCCGACGATTCGATGAATTTAATCATTCGATTTCAGAGGGGGTCAGCAAATCAATACTTTTCGCCTCCCTGGTCGATTTCTATGAGGTGAGGGGGAGGGGCATCGCTCAATGTTCCCCATAGGGACTAGGACTCCGCCGCCTCTGCTTTAGTCTCAACCATATCCATTATGTAGCTGGCACTTTGAAAAAATGCACATGTTGCTGAAATATGATCAGCAAATTACTTTCGTGCTGCAATAAGTTCCTTCAAGTCTCTTCAAGACTGATGTGAGTATAGCACCGGTCTCTTTTACGGACGGTGATTGAAGTTGTAAGTAGGCAGGTATGTAGAAAGTATTGTATAGTCAGTAAGGAAGAAAAATAACAAAAGATTCATGCACAAACTTTAACATGCTCTCGTGCAGCTGGCGTGCTCGAGCTGTCGCAGTAGCGTAGGACGGCGGGGGCGGCGTTAGCAGGAGAGGCTGTTTGATAGTATTTTGGTTGCCGTGAATATTTGGATTAAGAGGAGGGGCTGTAGGCGGGTACGACCCTTGGCCACGAAGAGTCCGCGCCGCTATCGCCTGCGAAGCCGCCGATGGAGGCAAGAAAGGATCTTGCTCGTCGACCTGGAGGTAATCACTTCTGCAACAAGACGACATGAATTATAGCTCAAATTTACAATTAATTTAAACAAACAAACACAATTTTACTCTCAGCTAGAAGAAATTCCCACCGTTTTCTAATGTAGATCCAGGTGTGAGAGTCGACCCAGACAAGAACGGTGAAGAGGAAACCAGCTACGAGGCTCGCTACTAACATGAATGTGAGGCCGTATCTGAAAAATACAAATTTCCACAAA